>PVJO010010526.1:0-63777 GCA_004026905.1 Hystrix cristata
ACTCACTATGCAGCCCAAGCTAGCCTCAAACTCCCAGCAATCCTCATGCTTCAGCCTACCGAGTGCTGGGATTACAGGCATGTGCCATTGTGCCTGGCACTTAAATTTCTTGAGTAGAAACTCATCCAGGAGTCCAAGTTAACATTTCCAAAACATGAAACACCCTGACAGGAAGCAAAAAATGGAGCCAAGCTAAAGATGTGTAGTGTTACATAAACACATAAAAGATGAACTGAATGTTTTGTTTTCATCCAGATGTTTTAGCATCCTGCAGACAGATCTTTTAAGGAACTGAATAACAGACCACAGCTAGTATGTCCACCATCTGCTGCAGGAAGTCACTCACCCAGGATTTAAAAATGGGCTCACAGCACAAGATGAACTATAGATTCTGGAAGCCAGCCCATTTGGATTTCCTCCTGGAAGATGCTGTTTTGGCTTTTATCAGTTTCCTCTACGATAATACGTTCTAACTTGATTTAGTAGCATCGACACATCGGCAAACACCCGGGGAGATCAGAACTCATTATCTCCAAGTCTTCCTTCTGCTTCATCTTTTTCATTAATTTAGCTACTACGTTTTGTAAATTCTATTCTAAAATGTCTCTGAAGTCTGTCATTTTCTCTATCCTCAGTCAAATATCACTGAATCATTGAAAAAAAATTTTTTTTAACTTTTTCACTTTTTCTGACTTCCCTCCAACCCATTTCTATATATTTGTCCAAAGAGGTCCATACCTTTCTTTTTAGGTACTTGGGATTGAAGCCAGAGCCTTTGCACTGAGCTACATCCCAAGCTCCTTTATATCTTATTTTTGAGACATGGTCTCATTAACTAGCTAAGTTGCTTAGACTGGGCTCAACATGTGACCTTCCTGCCTCAGCTTCCCAGTTTGGATAATAGGTGTATGTCACCACGCCCATCCCCAAGTTAGACCTTCAGGAGTGGAGCTTCATGTATGTCTTCAACTTTCATCACTGCAGAACCCATTCAGACACCCTGTAATTCACTCATAAATTTTACGAATAACTGAACATTTATAATATTCTGAGTATTTTTGAAGATTCTGGGGACAAAGCAGTGAGCAAAACAGACCAAAATCCCGACCTATCTAGGCCTTTTACACGAGGGTTAGTAGGAGATGGTAAATAATGAACATAATAAATATGTAGAACACAGAATGTGTTTGATAGTGGTTTGAGAAAAATAAGAAGAGGAGAAGGTGTAAGAAGGAAGATTGCCATTTGATGGGGGAAGTTTAGGAAAACTTACTGACAGTCGTTGAATGAAAACTGAAGAGGATGGAGCGAGCATGTGTGGTGGAGGCTGGAAGGAAATTGGGGCCAGCGGGGATGCAGGAAAGGGGCGAGTATGGGGGGAGCAAGCAGGATGAGGGCTCACAGCATCCTCTCAACAGTGAAATAGGAGGTCCTGGTTGGGGGGGTCAGAGCTGCAGAGCTCCATGGTCTGACTTACAGTACTAACGACCTCTGCCTGCTCTGCTGGAATAGACCGAAGAGGGGTGTCCTCCAAGATGATGGTGGCTCAGACCAGGTGGGAACAGAAGAGCTGGTGGGATGAGTTAGGTTCTGGATCCATTCATGGGGGGCGGAAAGGGTTTGCTGCCTTTTGGGCAGGTACAGACAGCCATCAAGAGCGACTCCTCGGCATTGAGCTGAAGAAGAAGACTATAGGCAGAGCAGTGGGGGCTGGCGGAAGAAACAAGACGCTCAACCGGGAGTGTATTAAGTTTCGGATCCTTACTAGGCATCTAAGTAGAGATGTGGAGTAGGCGGCTTGAGATAGGCACCCTCCACCTTTCCTAAATACCTCATTCTTTCATGGCTGTCATTTTGCACGAGCTCATTTTAAGGCCTCTTCCTCCTCTTTACTTGTTTAAATGTATTTTCCTCTTGGCTTCTATTTACCACTCATTGCTTTGCATTGCGATTATTAACTCACTTGTTCTTTCACCATATTGTCCCAGCACTAATCCTCAATAGATTGTCGGATGCAAAATAAATAATCACAAAAAGTTCTTTGACTAATTGAAGTCTATGGGGATCATAATCTCTTATGTCCAGTCAATAGATTTCTTGATATTTGTTGCTATTTCTCCTCTCCCCTAAAAAAGGCCATTGGGCACATATTGTTTTAATCAATAGGAATTAAATGCTATTTCTGTGGCTGTGCTTTTTTCATACTCCCTTGGGCATGCAATTCATCCAGCGTGAGTAATATCTGGCACAAGCATCTGTAATAGCTTCCTTTGATTATTAGATCAATGATTGTCTGAACTGAGAAGGGAAATTTCTAAGAAGAAAGGGACCCCAAATTCCTTGAAAATGGTGCTGCACAGAAAACATGGCAGTATAAAGACATTAACAAGAAAATTGCTTTGGGGCACTTGAATCCTTTTATTTATGGAAACTTGGAAACATTTTGAAAGTATATTTTCAGCAGCCAGTGACCGAGTGATGATAGCTTTGCCTCTGACTATAGAATGTATTTATTGTGTCTTTCTTCAGTGTTTGACATATTTTAAAAGATATGTTAAGAAAAAAACCTAATTTTAACACGCTATTCTCTCTTACATCTCTTTGATTCTACCAGCCACCAGTCTGTCTTTTGAGCCCAACCTAGTTATAGCTGTTTCTTGGTTCTTCCCAAGATTTTCCGAGCGTTAATATAAATTTATAGTTATCTTTTTTTACATAACAGGAACCCTACTGTATAGTATTATTTACCACACAGCTTTCTTTCCTTTATTGTATCTTAAGCATCCTTAAAAACAATCGAATACAATAACAGCATGTGCATAATGTATCAACACAACTTTTCTTTGTCAAAGCTCCATAATACTCCAATATACAAGTAAATTACAATTTAACAATATCCTACTGTTGGTTGTTTACTGCTGAACATTTATTGTTGCCTCAAAAACACTGTAGTGAATTTTGTAAACATACACATTAGCTACACATACGTAGATATATTAGCACCTTCTTAGGTACTTACTAGATACTTAATGCTAAAAATGTGTAAGATAGTTTTTAAAAGGTATTTGTTGTTATACTCTTTGACATACAGTCAATAACTCTGAGAAACTCAGCAAGACACACTGGTGTCCACGAACACGGTGCGCAAAATATAACCAAGGTCCAGATTTCTGTTACTGAAGCCTCATTAACAAGCCATCCTCTCTCATTTTGGAGGTTGCTGGCCAGCCAAAAACAAAGAGCAGATGTGAACTTGTAAAGGCTGTCTGTGAGAGGTGAATAGGATGCAGACGCGGCCACCGCTTCCACGGCCTCCCGCGGGCGCCACCGTCCCCGCCGCAGTTCCCGGGGACGCTCCAGCGTGACTCACTCACACGGTGCTCAGTGCTCAGCAAGACTCCTGCGGCTTCCCTCCAGGGCAGAGCGGGCTTGACTCCCTCCCGCCTCTGTACCGACACACCCGCCCTCTGCTGAGGGAGCATCGCGGGCGTCAACTCAGTCCCTCCCTCCCCTCAGCACGCGCCTAAAGGCACAGACCGCTCCGATCTGTGACGGTCTTGTGCTGTGTGAGCCCCACCGCGGAATCCAGATAACTCTTCGGGTTCCTCATCTTTTCCTCCTCCCGACCCCGATACCATCGAAATTTCGCCACGTTCCTTGCTGGGCTCTCTAATGGCATCTCAAATGCAAAGTTGTCATTTAAGAATAATTCGACAAGCACGCTATGGTTAATGCCGTGACTGAAGGTTCAATTAAATCTATGCCCTTCAACATGGTTATATAATTCATCCGTAAATAAATTATGCTGGAGAGAGCACAGTTTGAGACCCACTAGGGGCACGATGTTTTCTAGTGTGAAGATGGGGGATTTATTTGGTCGGGTTCTTTTTTGTTTTGTTTGAGATGAGGACTTGCTATGTTGCCTGGGCTGGCCTCAAAGTCCTGAGCTCAAGTGATCCTCCTGCCTCAGCCTTCCAAGTAGGTGGGATACAGACACAAGGCACCACACTCAGCTTTTGTTGAGTTCTTGACTCTCCGTGTTTTCTTTATTGCTTCGAGAGTCATTTCTTTACGTGTTCCGGGTGACATGACGATGCTCATTACAGAACAGATTCCTTTTTGCCAATTCTCGGTCTTCTTTCTTTGGTCTAATTTATTCCTTCCCTTTTTCTTCCTTTAAGAGACACTACTGCTTCTGCCCAGACATTCCCTTTCCTCCTAATGTCCTGTGTGCTGCCAACATCTGTATTAAGTCACTGTCCATTTCACTTGTTCAGGTCTTTCGATCTCACTGGAGACTTTTCTGTGATTGGCTCCTTCCGGGGCACAGGTTACTTCTCAGCTATTCAGGGAACCTCATCAGTGGGTGAGGTACAGCCATGCAGAAGAGTGTGGTCCCTGTCACACTCAGGGGTACATACACACACACAGCACTGCAGAAGAGCGTGGTGCCTGTCACACACGGGCATACACACACAGACACACGCACACTCCCCCCAGCATGTGTGCACACATTCTCTCTCTCTCTCCATATATATATATATATATATAAAAATCTCTGCAGCTTCTACGCTCACTATTCCCACATTTAAAAACCATCTCAGGAAGGCAGAAATGTCTCCTTCGCACCTTCCCTCTCTAATCCCGTCCCTGCACTGACGATGTCCTGAGACCCTGAGCCGAGGCTTCCAGTGTGAACAGGTGGGAGGGAAGGAGCAGGTGTGTGTGAGCAGATGCGGCGAGGCCGGATGGGTGTGGTTTATTATGTCATGTGTTTGGATGGTTCTTACAGGTGTGGCTGGGTAAAGCTGTTATGATCCGTGTCCCTGATGTGGTGTATATTCATGCTAAGCCGTGGATTTGGGTTTTGGCTGCTTTTTCCAAATTCTTCACAGACTGGTCCATTACCAACATGCCTTTTGCAGAAACCACTTTTTATTCCACTCTGCTCCCTTCCGTCAGTGATTTGAAAGGGCAGCTGGTCCAGGAGAACCACTGGCACAGATGTGCCACATCTTAGTACACAGTAGGGACTTTGGCTCTGGAATGAAGCTCAGTTTAGGGAAAGGAGATCTTCACAGGAGACAGGAGACCTAGACTCTGCCTTCGCCAGACCACTTTCTGACTGTGTGGCTCAGGGAAGACAACTCAACCTCTCTCACCCTTCCCTCCACAACTGGCTGAAGGCAGAAGGTTGGCACAGGCCTCTCTGAGGCGCTTCTTTCTCCAGTGTCTCCAGGCCAACCAGTTAGCTTAGTCAATTTGTTACTGCCCTCATTCTACCAATTAAAAAAATGGAAAATCAAATATGTGATTACGCGTGTCCCCTGAGGCTAACAAGATACATTCATGGAAAGTTGCTGCAAGTCCAGTGGTACGAGTCAGACCAGATGACCCACAAAACCCTGGATTTCCTTGAACACATTACTTTTACTTAGGAACAGTGGTGCAATGGAAGGAAGTGAGAACATGTGAAATGTGCTCAGCATGGTGTCCAGAACACAGAAAGGCAGCAAGACATGAGTACTTCTAATAAAATAATAATAGCTTTGTGTTTACCTTGCTATGGAAATTACTTCAGATGCCATATGTAGGCAGGAACACTGTCTAGCTGTATGGTTTCAGCAAATAGATCCACACACTTTCATTGGATATTATATAACTGATCTCCATAAGATTCACCTCATTTCAACTCATAATTATTGTCTAATTTTACTGCAACAAATAAAAAGTTTGCAGGAGGTGCTTATTCGGGGGACAGCATGGTCCAGTAAGAAGCATATGGACTTTGAGGTTGTATAGCATTTTCCTTTGTGAGAAAAATGAGAGACACTGTAGTTAGAAGTGGTATTACCTTTGATGCAGGTGCCCTTCCTGCTACCCTGACATGTTACTTGGCACATAAAGCGTCAGTCTGTATAGGACCTACTCCAGGGCATACCTGTTTTGGGGATGCATAATCAAATCTTATTCACAACTTCCTCTTTTTCTCCCTTTATCTGGTGGCTGCTTCAAAATGTTGAAATATGCTAAAGATTTGGTTTGAGTGATGCCCAAGCCCAAAGGCACAGAGCTCTGAATCTGATCCTAGATCATCAAAAGCAGGATTCTTTCCATCCTGGTTGTCACTCCCAGCCAACTCCGGTACTGTTAGCTGTCCTGTTTTCCAGAATGACCTGCCAACTTTAGGCTCATGCTGGGGAGGATTTATGCCGATGACAGCCAGACCTTGTGGTATGTTTGGAGTGGCCCACACAGGAGCCCCAAATCTGTACACAGGACGCCAGGGCCTAAATGGAATCCCAACTGCTCCGTGGGCACATCTGCGGTAAGCCTCCCTTCCCAGCTTCACTGGGGTCCGTTTGTCTCTTCCACCGTGTGACAGGGTTTCACTGTAACCAGTAAGACACTACCCTGCTGGTTTTTTCCAGGGCTGGATACTGCGTCTGTCCTCTGTCCGCAAAGGCAGGTCCTTGAACCAACCCAGATAAAATCCCAAATGTGCTAATTGCGTGATTTTTGAGAGCCATGCTCCAGAGGCTCCTCAGGGGAACCACTTTCTGGACTAACTCTCTAGCCCTGCCTGACAGCGGTCTGCATGATCTGGCTCTGGCCACTGCACCAGGTGCCACCTCAGGATCCTTCCTGTACTCGGCCCTCACACACCGCACTCCAGGCCCGCTGCCTTCTTCCTAGCTCTGTGGGGCCTGCTAAACTGAGTCCTACTTTGGTCCTTTGCACAGCTGGGCCCTCCACCCAGTGTGCTCTTGCTCCTTAACTTGCAGGGTCTGTTGCTTCCTCTCAGCTTGTGCCTTTATTTCAGCTGCTGTAACAAAAACACCACAGACCCGGTGGCTTAGAAACAACAGAAATTCGTTTTTCACAGTTCTGGAGGCTGGGAATCCAAGATCGAGACATCAGTTCGGTACCTGGTGAGGACCCGCTTCCTGGTTCAAAGATGGCTGTCTTCTTGCCGAGTGGGAACTCGGTGGGTGGGTGGGGAATCTCTGAGGTCTTATATATTGATTGATTGATTGATTGATTGAGCTCAACTAGGAATTGAACCGAGGACATCTGCACTGAGCTACATCTTCAGCTCTTTTTTATTTATTTTTTAAATTCTGAGACAGGGTCTCACTAAGTTGCAAAATTACCCCCAGGTTGGAGTTGAATTTTTAATCCTCCTCCCTCAGCCTCTCAAAGTGCTGAGATGACAGGCATGTGCCACCACACCCAGCTTGAGGTCTCTCTTACAAGGACGCTAATCCCGTCCACGGGAGCTCTACCTTCATGGCCTAATCATCTCTTACAGGACCCATCCTCTTGGGGGTTACTATTTCAATATATGAACTTTGGAGAGACACAAACATGCAGTACATAGCAGTTCCTATGTCATATTTGCAGAAAGATCTCTGACAAGCCCAGCGGCTTTCACATTACGCCCTTTCAGATCTTTATTTAGCATTTACCACTGTCTGACACCTTCCTGTTTGTTTATTTATTTTAATCATCATGTGTCTCTTTGTCTCTTGTCCCATAACCTCCTCTACATGCTGGCACCTGGATTTAAACTCCATGAGAACAGGGCCTCACCTGTCTCAGCTTCTGCTATGTCCAGGTCCCTAGGACACCTCTTGGCCCTAGCAGTTGCTCAGTAGATGCTTATTTAAGGAATGTGTGTCAGCCCCACCCTGGGCAGGAGGGAGGGTCTCACACAGAACCACAGGAGTTGGCAGTGATGAGTGACAGCTGGTTTGGCCTGAAGCAGTGACAGAAAGAAACTCTGACACACAGCTTGAATTGATGTGGTTTCTCTGGAAACTCTGTGGAAACAGGCTGGAAAGGCAGCTTCCTCAGTACCCCTTAGGAACTGAGCAGCCCAAAATACAGGCAATTCTCAGGAAGTCTTGACTCACATACATAAGGTCAGCACATGGCAGCTATTTCAACCACACCCATCCCCACACAAATGGGCAAGTACACACATAAACACACACACACAACTGGTATTGATTACCCAAGTCTAGACCTTGACATGGAGGGAGTGTGGACTATCTATGTAAATGATACATAGAATATGTCAGTGGAGCTGGAAATAAGATTTAGGACACTTCAAATGAAATCTACTACATGCTCTGAAATATTATTTATAAATAAATTTCCTAACAGCACATAAACTTGGTATTCTATATGTTTTCTCTACCTTATATTGCTTGATCCTTATAACAATCTCAGATAGTAAACAAAACAAATAATCTCCTCTATACAGTTGAGAATGCTGAAATTCAGAGTGATCAAGATTACCACAACGTCATACAAATCGTCAGACTCTCCTGTAGCTCCAGTTGTATCTGAGCAACCATATTTTTCTACATCGTAAGTTGTAACATAAAGGAACTGCCATAAGATCACAATTTTTAAGAAGTCAGTGTGGTATACAGGTCTATCTTTTAAAATAAACTGAGTATGCGAGATTTCGCATTTCCAATAAAAAAGAAAATTGAGATGGGTGCCAATTATTTACCTTATAAAGCTGAAATTATCAGGTGAATATATGATTCATTTAATAAGGATAATCTTTAGAATATTTTTAAGCAGCCTTACTAAGGTATATACACTGCACATTATAGATGATCAAATACATTATATAAATTAAATAGGCAAATCTAGACTATATATTTTATTTCTGTCAGCTGACTTATGCCAATTATTAATTGATTTATCCCTATAAGTCAGTAAGAAAACAACAAATAAAATAAGTGTAATGTGTATTACCAGTTGAGCCATAGAAGAAGAAACCCAAGTCCCATAAACACCTACTTGTGAAGGAACCCTACTCCTATTCAAAACTTCTCTGCCTTAATCTGAAAGCTAGTGTGTGGCAACAAGCTGATTTCAATCATGGAGTCAAGATGAATGAACTATGGAATAAATGGCAGGATCCCTGAGCAATTGTATGGAGTAGACTCACCTTACCAGCCTGACTTCCCCCATACAGTTGTTATGTAAGAGAAGATTCTTTTTGACTCAAACTCTTGGGTCTGGGGGATCTCTTTGTTACCATAGCTTAAATTTTACCCTGACTAATACAGACTCAATCAAACTGGAAGTCTAGAATATAAAAGTTAAAACAAGACACTATTTTATACTCTGAGATCAGTTACATTTAAAAAGGTTGACAGTGAAAAGGATATGGGAAATGAGAAACGCTCATATACTTCTGGTGTGAGTGTAAATTGTTATAACTACTTGTAGAACAATTTGTCAATACTACTAAAGTGTAAAATAACATTTCCTACAATCCATTCATTTTACTCCTAGATACAGTAACTTTACATACTGAAATATGTCCATAGGTTTCCTCTTGATCTAATAAGTAAAAAATTGGAAACAATTGAATGTCTGTTAGAAGAGGATGGATAGTGATATTTTTGTGTGATTGAGCACGATCAGTAGTTAAAATGAATAAATTGTATTTCTACTATATGTCAACAGGAGTAGACCTCAAAAACATAATATTGAGGAGAAAAGGAATTTGAAGATTATGAACAATATAACAGCATTAGATAAAATTTTAAACATGCAGAGCATGACTATATATTGTTTCTAATACACACACAAACAGTAAATATACAAACACATGATCTGGAAGAGTACATACCAGATTCTTGATAGCGGTGATTTCTTGGGAAGGAGGTGAAGAAATGCATCTGTTGAAATACAAAAGATTTTAACAGTATTCATAATGTTTTATTTCTTACATACAAAATGCTAAATCGTTAAAATTTATCAATGATGGGTATTGGGCACAATCAGAAATGTGCTAGAGCTGGATTACCCAGGAGAAGTGTGATTGTGGACATCTTTTCCCAACTCCTTATTTCATGTTATTTCCTAACACCAGCGACTTCATGGTGGAAACTTAGAACCAGCCATGGTGGAAGTATTTACAGCACAGTAATCAGCAAGCTGTACAAATCAGAAGTTTATTTGCTCTGATCTGTCTGACACTGGCCAAACCACTACTGGATATGACAAAATATGTGTAGGATTCATGCTGGTACTTTTAAATGATTATTAAACATTTCTAAATGTGAAAAAACATTCAAAATTCTAGTTTATCTAATTTCTCACGATTATATTTGGCATAAAAAAGTTATAACTTTTCAGCACTGTTGTGTCTGTATTTTTTCCAGGATAATACTAAATCATGTGCACTACTTTGACCCATCCCACTTAAAAGTATTATTAGTTCATCTTTATATCATTATAGTTTCTTCAAATGTATTTTTTATTTCTTTAGCGTTATTTCATATAATTACAACTAAGTTTATTTCTCTCATCCTCTCTCTGTTAAATACTTAGGTAGTTTGTAATTCATCCATATTAAGTAGGATGACATGCATGATCTTTATCCCAGTAACTCTTTGCATATATCTCTGTCTTTTCTTTGGAATAAATTTTAAAATGTATACAACACCCAAATCAAAATATATGAATATTCTTCGAACTTCTTTTCTTAGTACCCTTGTGGAAATTGGTTATTTATGTGGAAAACTTCATACCATATATAATATGTATTTCAAGCATATTAAAGACTTAAATGTAAAAAGCAAAATTTTGGCATTTTAGAATAAAATTTATAAAAATATCTTTTATGACATCAAGTTAGAGAAGAAAGAGAAGCATAATCAACCAATATAACAATAATTAAGAATATTAAAACTTAAGAATATTAAAATGTAAAAATTTTAATACACACTATTTAAAAAGACATGATAGAAGATAGAACACAGACTGGGAGAAAATGTCTGAAAATATGTAACCCAAGAGGATCTACAATCTAGAATCTAGAATCTAGGATCTAGAATATAAGAGCCCATAAGTCGGCAGAAAAAGATAATACAACAGAAAAATATGCAGAGAATACAAAAGGCAATTCAAACACACAAAAAAGGAAACCTGAATAGCTATTAAACTTATAAGTTTACTTGTAGTAAAGTGAACTATAAATCAACAAACTGGTTCCCATCTATCAGATTGGCAAAAGTTTTAAAAGTCTGACATCAAATTTAACAAGGAGGTGAGATACCCAGGACTCTCAGACATTACTAATGAGAATGGGAATTTGCTCAAACTTGTTGAGAAGCGCTCTGTCAAGCAGTTGTTAAATTTAACAAGTATACTTATCAGGGTCAGGCCTGCGGTGAGTCAGGAAGGTTCCTAAGGAACGATATTTAGGATTTAGATTTAGCTCAGTGGTTAGAGTGCTTGCTGTGCAAGCACAAGGCCCTGAGTTTGATCCCCAGTACCACACACACAAAAAAAGGAGGCCCTCACTTTCAGGGTCAGATCAGTGTAGGGTTGGCACCTCCTAGTGTGAACGTCCTTAAATACTGCATTCCAGGTGTGTTCCCTGTTGTACCTTAGACCTGCTCCTGACGCACAGGGCCTAAATAGCAATAATTCTATACATGTGTGCATGTGGCCATGCATGTGTGTATGTGTGTGTGCGAGTGTGTGTTCACAGTTTTGCCCGTGCCCCACAAGGTAGAAACATTCTGCAGCTAACCTCTGTTTCAGGGTTGACTGTCTGGAGAACCTAACCTGTGAAGCTGCGTGATTTCTGGAACGGTTCGGCAAAGGTGATGCGGGGTTCTGGAACTGGATCCTCTGCCATCTCCCTGGCAAAGAGGAGCCCATCACTGGTGCCAAATTAAGCACAAATAGACCCAGCATGAAGTGGCTATTGAATAGAGTCCCCCTGAAATTGTGTCCACCTGGGCCTCTGATTATGACCTTATTTGGAAATGGGTTAATGTAACTAGTTAAAGACCTTGAGATAAAATCATCCTGAATTCAGGGTGGGCCTCAAGTTCAATGTCTGTTGTCCTTATAAGAAGAGGGGTTGGGGCTTTAGCTTAGTGGTAGAGCACTTGCCTAGCAAGCACAAGGCCCTGGGTTCGATCCCCAGCAACCACCCCCCCACAAAAAAAAAATAGAAGAAGAAGAGAGAAAGAAACTTGGACAGATGCAGGGAAGAGGGTCACCTGAAGATGAAAGCAAATGACAGAATTATGTAGTCACCATTCAAGGACTACTTGTAGCCTCCTGGTAAGAGGCAAAGTGTTCGACAGTGCTAGGAAATTATTACATGGTCCAGTTGTTAAAACCTTCACCAGAGGCAAGTTGAGAGTGGGTATTAGCTGAAGGAAATGCAGTAGCTGGTCTAAAGTACCAGCATCTGAAGTCTGGAGAAAGCAGTGATTATAATAACAGTGGAAACAGAGAGCTATCACCTTATGACAGAGTGATGCTGAGAAAACAAAACCCACTGAGGGTCACACAGGAGCGCACAAGGTCTGCTTGCAGTTCAGAGGCCTTTCCGTCCTCGAGGGCGGGGTGGGCAGGGCTGACCACCAGCCTGGGACCTTGGTCGGAGCAGCAGAGCCCCAAAAGGGCCCAGCTCCCCCGCAAGGCAGGGCTGCTGTGCTAACATCAGGACCTTGGTGTGAAAGCACAGCACTCTGGGACCAGAAAGAGGACACCCAGCTGATTGAGCACTCCTCTACTCCCCTCTTGAAATGCCTGCTTCCCTGGTAGCAGATGGTAAGGGAAGGAATTAAAAGGCTGGGTGGGGCAAGCAGGCAGGGTGGAGCAGGTAGGAGCCTTGTCGTTCATTTACAGCAGCGCAGCCTGAAGCGTGAGGCAAAGGCACTTGGCAAGCAGCTAGGTGAGGACCAAGCCACTCATCCCTCCAGACAGTCTTTACTGAGCCTGTCCCGGGAGTTGCCTGGCAAGCTCGTCCCCTAGCCCCAGGGACAGTGCACATCGGTGGTTGGTCAGTCCTGGAGGGAGAGACAAGGTCCCCTTGCCACGTCAGGACGACCTTGAAAGGCCTTCCCAGCTCCACACTCCCTGTAGAGCTGGCTGCATCCTCTGTACAGCTATCGCAGTTCGACCTCTCTACACCCAGTCCCCAGCCTATTCGTTTCCAGAAGCCTCTGGGGCCCACCTCAGTCCCAGATCTGTTCCAGGTAATCCACCTAAGACAGGAAGTGCTGTCCCCACTCAATGGAATCTGGCGATTGCATAAAATAGCAAGAGCAGTGAAATGAATATTTATACCTTTGTTGTCTAAAGACCTGACAGCTGAGAGCCCCATAAACTGCTTCTAATTCCTCTAAGTCATTTATTTTTATTTTTTGTTTATGGTGTTACTGAGGGATTGAACCCAAAGCCTCACACATGCTAGTCAAGTGCTTTACCACTAAGCTACATCCATGGCCCTTTTTATTTTTTACTTTGAGACAGGATCTTGCTAAATTGCCCAGGCTGGCCCAGAACTCACAACCCTCCTGCCTCAATCTCCCAAGTAGCCAGGATTGCAAGTGTGTATCCCGTGCCCTGCTTATTCATTTTTGATAATGATTTTAAGAAGGTCCTACCTTTAATAGCTTCATGCACATTTACATTTGTTAAATGAAAGACTCCTAAAACTAAAATTGGGCTTTAACCAACAAAGCCCTGGCGCCCATCAGAAACAAAGGGCTCTCAAAGAGTTCAGGCTCACAAAGACACGTTCATGCTTGGAAATTGATGGGTTAGCATTGTCAGTGAGGTCACTTTGTACCTTTAGGTTTTAGATCAGTGGATCAAGAACACACAGGTCACGGGACTTTAGTTGGAAATATTGAAGCCTTCTGGAGAAGCTGTGAAACTACTCCAAGGGAGACCTGAGTCACAGTCCATGCAGTGTGCACTGTGCCTGACAGCCTCCTCCAAATAGATGATCTGGGAGTAAATGTGAAGAGTTAAGTGATTTCTTAACACAACACAAAGGAATTCTCACACTGACATGAGGCTGAGATCTAGCAGTTGTACTTCAACTATAATCTGAAAGGTTTTTAGCAACCTGACTCCTGTTGGGGTGGAAAGGGCTCCAGCTAAGAGACAACAGACACTGATCCAAAGGTGCTGCTCAGACCACAGCTGAGTTGGGTCATTGTTCCTCAACTTGTCCAGTGTTGCTGGTGTAGAAACAGAACGTGTGATTGTTGTGGCTTTTGATGGAGGTGCAGTCACAGTCGGGGTTAATCTAACTACTTTCATGGTGACAAACTGAACAGAGAAGTTAAAATTGGAGGCAAGTGAAGCTATAGTTTTCAGTAGCCCATGCCAGCACCTTTAATTTTGCGGGTGCTGGGGATTGAACTCAGGGACCTGTGCTTGCTGGGCAAGCACTTTACCACTTGAGCTAAATCCCCAAACCCTCATGCCAGCATCTTACTACAGTGAAAGCAAGGCGGAGGTGGTAGCCTGGAAGAGGTGGAGCCTAATGGCCACAAGAGAGCTTCATTCCGTAACATCAAGAAAGTGAAAGCCATCCCCAGAATGGGAAATTTTTTGCAAATTGTTCATCTGATGAGGAACTGGTATCCAGAACATATAAAGAACTTTTACAACTCAGTAACTAATGAAACAGACTAATTAAAACTGAGCAAAGGAGTTTATCTGAGTTTATCTAAGGAAGCTATACAAATGGTCAATAAGCCCAAGAAAAGATTTTGCACAACATCAGCCATTAAGAAAATGCAAATGGAACCCAGGATGAACTACTACTAGGATGGCTAGATTCAAGAAGGCAGATTAGACTAAATGTTGATGAGGATGTAGAGAAATTGGGAACCCAATTTTTTTCAGCTGTTTTGGAAAACAGTTTGGCATTTCTTCAAAAGGTTAAACACAGAATTATCATATGATCCAGCAATTCCATTCCTTGGTGGAACCCAAGAGAGATGAAAACACATATCCATACAAAATCTTGCATGTAAGTGTTTATTAGCAGCATTAGGCATAACAATCAAAGAGTGAAAACAGCCCAAATGTCCATTAACTAATGAATGGAGAAACAAAATGTGGTATATCCACATGATGGACTATCACTCAGCTATAAAGATTTATAAGTGCTGATAGATGTTGCAATATGGATGAGTCTTGAAAGCACAGGTAAAGGAAGGCTAAAAGAAAGAAGTTGCAAAAGACCACATGTTGTGTAATTTTATTTCTGTGCAGTGCTCAGAACAGGCATATCTAGAGAGACAGAAAGCAGGCTTGTGGTTGCTCAGAGCTAGGAGATAGCAAACACAGAGAGGCATCTAATGGGTCCAGGGGTTTCTTTTTGAGGAGATACAAATGCTCTAAACTTAGATTGTGGGAATGGCTGCACAGTTCTGTGACTATATTAAAGCTACTGAACTGCAGACTTTAGATGAGTAAATTTTATGATGTGTAAATTATATTTCAATAAAGATGCTAAACATTTTTTAAAAGAAATCACTTCATTACATTAAGCTTACTCTATTCACATGGAAAAGAGCTACTCATTATTAATCCTCCAGTGCACATCCTGGACATGAATGTACAGTGTCCCTATGATGTGATTTTGCCTGTGATGTTACTTCACCCGTATATGGTGTTTTTCAGCAGTATACAGCTACATGTTTGATGACTCCCCAAGCAGAAAGATATAAAGATGGAAAATAAATGGGGAAGTTCTTTGGGGGCAACTACTAGCCTGGGGGTACATTTGATATGGCACTGGATGCTCCTGGTGGATCTGTTTCTTTTCCAGCCTTACTCTTCATTATTTCTGGAGTCAACTTAATGCTTTTCAATTAATATCCCTTCTCCCCTGTGAGCCTGTCCTACCTCCAACCCAGGAAGAGCAGAGCTGCAGATGACGCCATGTTTGCCTGGGTCACTTGCTTCGTCTCATGGAATGAATGAGGTTAGTTGAAGTTTAAGAGGCTTTGAGATTTTCCACAGACCTTTTGTTTCTGTGTGAGCTCTGGACAGGGGTGTCTCCTTCAGTGTGAGCCCTGTGACCTCAAGGGCAGAGAGATAAGCTGGTATCACGGGCCGCTGGATGTTTTTACTGAACACAGCGCTATCGTAGTGAAATCTAAGACATCATTTTGATTATTTAGAAAACATGTTTTGAACTTTAACATATTCAAATTCTGTGGCTACTCTTTGGTAAATAAAACTTAATGTGTTCTGTTCTCAGGTGCCTTATAGTTTAGAAAGTAAGGCAGAAAAAGATACAAATAACCAAAATACAACTTATGTGGTGAGTGATATGAGAGATATAAAATATAGTAAGAGGTTTAGAGCAGAAAGAGATTATTTTTGACTCAGGGGCATCACAGAATTTCTTAGAAGAGGTTGAGTCTTGAAATACATATATACTCACAGGTAGCTATACAGGTATAATGCAATGTAGAGTAATATGAAGGGAATCCCAGCTCATTGGGAGGCTGAGACAGGGGGACTGTAAATTCAAGCCCAGCCTGGGCAACTTCGCCACATAGTAAAGCCCTGTCACAAAATAAAAAATAAATAAATAAGGCTGGAGATCCAACTTGGTGCAAAAATCTTGGGTTCAACTCTCAGTACTGGAAAGAAGAAGGAGGAGGAGGAGGAGGTGGAGAAAGACAAGGAGAAGGAGGCAATTTAATACACAACCTTTTTAATTTCAGAGTTTGGCCTCTAAGATGAAGTTTTTTGATACCATAGATCTTTGGTGCTTTCAAGTCTTTTCTTAACTGTGGACAAAAAACTTTGTTTTTGTTGTTTTTTTCTTGCAGGCTCACACCAGCAGCAGGAGGGAATTACTTAGTCCAGAGCAGAGGTGCTTCTGGGTGAGTGGATGAAGCAAGCCCATTGGAAGAAGACAGTCCTGTTGGAGGGAAGAGCTCCGAGGGGGCCCATCTGAAAGCTGCCTCACCGAATTCCAGTATAGAAGAGGCCTTCACATGCCCTGCTTCCAGTCCATCACTGTGTGGGCGAGGGAGGGAGGCACAGGGAAGCTGAGGAATTGACCCAGTCACGCAGCCCGCTAGCGGCAGCCTGGGGCTCGGGACAGGCCTCTGAATTCTCCATGCTGTTGTTATCTTTCTTTATTTCTAATGATTATAAGCCTAGCCATGTTTCTTCTGACTTGCCTTGTAGAGAGTTCAATTTAAAAACTGAATATAAAACTCAATAGTCTGGGGCCTGAGTCACAAGTGTCCACAGGTTCTGGACAGTTAGTGGCCCTGGACCAAAGAAGGACTCTCATTAGATAAACGTGCCGCACAGGAACCCTCGTTCCTACAGTGGCCAGAACTTTTCCAAGATTGAAGAGTGTTTTAAGACAAGATTATGGCGTGGGGTGGGGAAGACTTTCACAAATAGAGAGAGCCATGTGGCTAAAGACAGAGACACCAGAATATATACAGAGAATCTGGGGACAGATGCAGACAACAGTGGACATCCTGCAGCCCATGGGGAAATGGGGAGGAATTCACCCCTGTAGGTACCAGAAAGATCGCCATCCAAGGCCCAGGTGGGACTGTCCTCCCTGGATGCCCCTGCATTTGGAGAACAACTGGAAAGCACAGGCGTTCCCCAGGTGTCAGCTCTTGCTCAGGGTGGGGCGCTGGATAAGGCCTTGGAATTTACATCACCCTTCAGGGAGAGGGAGAATGGTCAGGGACAATTCTAAAATGACTGAAAATTGCTTGCACTGATGGATTTTTCTATCGTCAGGAAGAGAAGAGGGTTTAGGGTAGACTTTAGGTTTAATTATAGGAAAGCGTGGGCAGTTATATATCTGTATACCTAAGTTGGTGCCTATAAAAGTCATACTCCACACAGGAAGGGAGCGGTTATCCCAAATGAAGCTATATATCTCAGAAAGCCAGGTGCTTGGTTTCTTGCCCAGATGTCTTGTTTCTTTAGATAACTGTTCTATTTCATGCCATTTGCTAAAATACAGTCCTGTGAATTTTTCTTGTACTGTGCTATGACTAAGATGTAAGAAGAAACATCAAACCCCAAAGAAAAATCAACACACTTGTTCTCTTCCCTGTTGAAGATAGGCCGAGGAAATGTGGAATTTCCTACCAAATGTTTTGATTAAAACCTTCTTATTCAGTTTTTTAAATTTTACATTTTTTCTCCTAATTGTATGTGTTTTGTCCAAAGTTCATTGAAGAGAATTAACTTATCTTCTTGAAGTTTGCTTTATTTTTGCATTTATGCACACAAATGTGTCTAATGCTGGAGGAACTGTACCATCTTACGAAGGCTTTTCAGCTCAGATCAAGTTCCTACCTTGTTGATTGCAAGGGATCGTGGATCACTCAGGAAGAGAAAGCATCATCCCAAGGAAGAAGTTGGCGTGATTTTCCATTTGGAAGAGAACCAGGCATAGTCCAGCAGAGACAACTCAGTACAAACCATTGTCTGATCTCTTTATCCCTTGATAGCTTTCTTGGCAGGTTCATTAGTGTAACATTGCATTTGGGGGAAGTTTACAGTATTGGTAGTTTGTTTCAAGCACAATTTTGCTAAATAAAGGACTCAGAAAATAAGTGCAATTAATGATTATCTGTAAAAAGTGTGACATGCCAGGAAAGATGCCACAACATTACAGAGAAGAAAGAGGTAACCAGAAAGAAAAGCAAGATGATTTTAAAAGATTCCAGGAAAGAAACTGTGGAGTATTAAAGTCTAAATGGAGAAATCAGCAGTAGGATATGGTATAAAAATAGACAACAAGGGATGACTTTGGAGAACTAGGAGTACAGTTGAAAATGAGAAATTACTAGACTAAATAAAGTCCCTGAAGTCAAGAAAGCTAAGGTAAAAAATTCATAAATGAAAGCCACAACCGAATATCCTTTTCATCACCATAGTTTGACTTAAGCCTGTACTGTATTAATTCTCATCAGGGCTATGTTGTTACAGTATTTAAATAATTTGTTAGGTGTAATGGTCACTCTTCTTTTTTTTTTTTTTTTTCATGCTGAGGACCAAACTCGGGGCCTTGCACTTGCGAGGCCAACACTCTAACCAATGAGCTAAATCCCCAGCCTGTAATGGTCACTCTTGAATGTCAGTTTGATTGGCTTGAGAACTCTCTAAGAAATTAAAAACCACCCTCTGGGTATGTCTGGGTGGATCGTGGGAGTGTGACCTTGGGGACTGTGTATTTGGTCCCTGAACCTTTCCTTCCAGTTCTTCTCCATCTCTTCTTCTTGGATGCCATGAGTTGAGCAGCTT
Source organism: Hystrix cristata (assembly GCA_004026905.1). NCBI lineage: Eukaryota > Metazoa > Chordata > Mammalia > Rodentia > Hystricidae > Hystrix > Hystrix cristata. The sequence goes on from PVJO010010526.1 coordinate 19,111, forward strand.
TCCTCTTCCATGCACATCTGCCATGGAGCCAGGCTACCATGGACTTAAACCTTTGGAACCATGAACCAAAATAAACCCTTTTTTCTTTAAGGTTTTTATATCAAGTATTTTGTCTCAGCAATGGAAAGCTGACTAATAAAATTCATTTATCCTTAAATGGCATTTAAATAAACAAATTATTAGTTATTAGATGACATGTCTATCTCTGTTTTCTGTTACTATCAATGGACACTACAGGCTGAGTAATTCATAACAAATAAAGCCTTATTCAGGTCATAGTTCTGGAGGCTGGGAGGTCCGAGGTCAAAGAGTTAGGTGTGATTGGCTGGTGGGGACCCTGAAGAATCAGAGTCCTGAGGCAGTTCTGCATCGCATGGTAGACAGAGCAAGTTAGCCAGGGAGAGCTTGTTTTTATAACAAAGCCAATCGAGATAACTTATTAATCCACCAATTCATTAATTCAAGAATGGATTAATCCGTTTAGAAGATAGAGTCATCATAGCCCAGTCGCCTCTTAATAATTTCTACTGGGTTCCACCTCTTAATACAACACAACAGGGGTTAAATTTCAACTTGAGTTTTGACTGGGACATAGAAACCACGGCACAAATATAACTTAAGAGAAAGTTAATTGAGAGATAAAATGAACTATCCATCATAGTAAGCAGAACTTGTCATTGATTTGTTAAGTCAAAAAGTACAACTGGGCAGAGAGTATAAAGCCTCCTCTTGAGGTCTCTATTTTATCATTCTGCTGCACCAGAATGTGTTCACCTGTGCTACTGATCTTTTAGCTTAATCCTTAGTGTTTATTTGCAGAACAATGAGCTTTTCTTAGTTGTATTTTATTTTTATTTAAACTGGTCAAAAGGAAAATTCTTTTATGTTAAAATATGTGCTATCCCAGGAAAGTATTTAATCTAACATTGTGAATGAAATACCTTGTACATATAAATTTGTTTCTTTTGCAGAACATTGTATTACTGGGTGTTTAGTTTACAAAGTAGTAGAATATCTGTTCCAACAAATTGTTAAAATACTTTGGGGTCAAAAAAAAAAGAGAGAGATAAAATGAGATGGAACTAAAGACAATGCTTGAATTTTTTTAATTGAACCAAGAAGACTTATTGGTACATTTTAGATATAAATAACAATTGCATTCATCATAATTTGTACCTGTACATGATATATCTTGTATTTTTTCCTTCCCCACCCCTCCTTTCAATTCCTCTTCCTCTCCTTATTTACAACAGCTTTATTTACATTTTTTCCATTTTTTCTCTTTGTCTTTCTTTTCTTTTCCTTTTCCTTTCCTTCCTCCACCACTCCCCCACCCCATTCTCCTTCCCATTTGAATATTTTCTTTCTTTTTCACATTTTCATCCTTACCTACACTTTTGGTTTCTCATACCAGAGAAACAATGTGATATTTACTCAAGTGTGTCTGCCTTTTTTCACTTAAGAATATATTCTCAAGGTGTCATCCGTTTACCTAGAAATGTCTCATTTATCCTCTTTATGGCAGAGTAGTATTCCATTTCATTAAAAAAAAAACCTACATCTTCTTTATCCATTCATCAGTTGCTGGACATTTATGTTGTTTCCAAGATTTAGCTATTACAAACTGTGTAGCTATAAATACGGGTGTGCATATATTGCTGTGGTATGATGCTTTTAATTCTTCTGGGAAGATACCAAGCAGGGGAATAGCTGGATCAAATGGGACCTCTAGTTGTAGTTTTTGAGGAATCACCACACTGATTTCCACAGTGGTTGGACCAGTCTACATTCCCACCAACACTGGAGGTGGATTCCCTTTCCCCACAGCCCCACCAGCACTTGTTATTGGTTGATTTCTTGATGATACCTGTTCTTTCTGGAGTGAGATGGAATCTCAGCATTGTTTTAATTTGTATCTCTCAAATGATCAGTGACATTGAACACTTTTTCATATATTTATTTGCCATTTGTACTTCTTCATCTGAGAAGTGTCTATTTATTTCAGATGCCCATTTTTGGACTGGGTCTTTAAATTTGGGGAGTCTGATCTTTTTGAGTTCTTTATATATTCCAGATATTAGATCTTTGTCTGAGGAATAGTTGGCAACAATTCTTTCCCATTCTGTGGGTTGTCCCCGTACTCTGCTGGTGATTTCTTTTGCTGTGTAAAAGCCTTTTAATAGGATGTGACTCCAGTCATTGAGTCTTTGTGGTATTTCCCATGTGGTCTGGGTTTTGTTCATAATGTCTTTGCCTACACCCATGTCTTCAAGGGTTCTACCTATTTATCTTCCAGCAAATTTAGTGTTTCTGTTTTTATGTTTAGATCTCTGATCTCTTCGATTTTAGTCTAGTATATGGTGACAGACGTGGGTCAGCATATGGAAAGCCAGTTTTTCCAGCCATTTATTAAGGAGGCTATCCTTCTTCCAGTGAGGGTGTTTGGCCCCTTTGTCAAAGATGAGGTGTTTGAGAGTGTCTGGGGTTGTTTCTGTATCTTCTAACCTGTTCCATTGATTCTTGGGTCTGGTTTTTGTGTTTTGGGGGAAGGGGGTTTGTTTTTTTTTAATTTTATTTTAATGGTACATTTTAGATGTACATAGTGATAACATTCATCATAGGGGATTTGTACCTGTACATGACATATCTTGTTGCTTCTTTTTTTCCCATTCCCCTCCCTCACCCTCTTTTTGGTTGTTTTTTTTTTTTCCACTACCATTCCAATTTTACCACGGTAGCTTGATAGTATAATTTCAAATCAGGGATTGTGATGCCCCCTGCCTTGCTTCTGTTGCCCAGAATTGTTTTTGCTATTCTTGGTCTCTTCTGGTTCCAGATGAATTTTATGATTGTTCTCTAATTCTGTGAAGTATGTTATTGATATTTTGATCAGAAATGAATTAAATCTGTATAGTAATTTAGGAAGGATGGCCATTTTCACTACGTCGGTTCTTTCTACCCAAAAAAAAAAAGGGATACCTTTCCATTTTCTGATATCTCCTTCAATCTCCTTTTTCATTAGCCCAATCTCCTAACAAACATGATGCAAAAATTCTCAGTAACACACTGGCAAACAGAATGCAGCAAATCATCAAGAAGATTATACACTACAACCAAGTAGGATTCATCCCAAGGATGCAGGGATGGTTCAACATACACAAATCAATAAATGTAATACACCGTATCAACAGAGTCAAGGACAAAATCCAACACCCACTCATGATAAAAACCCTACAGAAAATAGGAACAGATGGTCTATATCTCAATCTGATAAAACCCATCTATGACGAACCAACAACCAACATCATACTAAATAGTCAAAAACTGAATGCTCTCACTCTAAAAATCAGGAACAAGACAAGGATGTCCACTATCACCACTCCTGTTCAGTATAGTTCTGGAGAGATAAGCCAGAGAAATTAGACAAGAAAAAGAAATAAAACAAATATCCAAAGGAAAGGAAGAAGTTAAATTATCATTATTTGTAGATGACATGATATGCTACATAGAAGACCCCAAAAATTCCACCAAAAGACTTCTATATTTAATAACCAAATTAACTCAATCACATAGTTGGATACAAATTCAACACTCAAAAATCAATAGAAGTCCTGTATACAAATAACAAACTCACTGGAGAGAAATTAGGGAAACCACATTGTCCACAATAGTATCAAAAAACTGAAATATTTAGGAATAAATCTAACAAAGCAAGTAATAGAACTTAACATTAAAAATGACAATACTTGAATTTCCCCCCAAAATTATTTTTAAGTCCACACAAATAGAGTATACAAAATAAAATATAAACTCTTATGAATATAACATTACAGATTATCTATTAGCACTAGTAAAATATTCCTAAAATGACAATTAGGCCAAGAGTCTTACATCATTAAAATCCAGGCCACTGAATATTTTTGAGGAAAATTTGTGAAGTGTCACCAGATACATCTTCATGACGATGAGTAAATAGAAAAACAGAAATGAATTTAGTGTTTAAAGATGGGGAGAGTATTTCTCAGAAATTGCTTATATTTTGTTTCTATTGATTTATTCGCAAATAATTTCACATTCAAATTCATTGGTGTCTTGAAACAAATTTGTGAAAAGGAGTTCAAAGTGTAAGCACTAAGACATCTTTTTTGTATAAGAGGCCCATTAAAACCAAGATTCCTGTAATTAGAGGGCTTTGGGGTGGAAGTAACTCCGCGCCTCCTCTTTCAAGAAGGCTTTAATGGGATGCTGAGCAAACCCAAGGGCCACACAAGCAAATTCAGCAATGACAATCTAGGTCATAATGCTACCTGTTCTTTCTTCAGAGAAATAAGGGATGTGATTGTTTACTAGAGGCAATTTAGACATTTCCTGTAGCAAGGACAGGAGGACCAGACAGGCGACACAGCTTTGCCAGAGTCATGCAGCTCATGGGCACCAGAGCTCCAAGTGGGCTGTGCATCTCTTGATTTTCAGAGCTGTGTTCCTGCTGCCCTCTGTGGAGTGAACAGTCTCCCGAGCCCTGGTCAAAGTAACTCCATCTTCCAGTGGTCCCCCGCTCAGTAGCTCTGTGGGCTCCCGCCAGGGGCCGAGGCTGTGTGCCCGACTGTGGTCCAACCAGGCCATCCACCAGGCACGCGTGCTTGCTGAGACCGGCAGAGTTTCCTGGCAAGGGTAGGAGGGGAGCAGCGCACACACAACTTTCCCCAAGGACTCTTCTTGCTTTTTTTTGATCCTGCTTCTCTGTTTTAATTCTTGCTCTAGAAAACCAGTAGCTTAGAATGGGGGGCTGGTGATGTCACTAAGCTCACTGAGCTGGACTTGTCCAAGTTGTTTTTTGGACTGGGTTCTCTCTCAGTACGGCCCGGCTGACTTTTATGTCTGTCCAGGAAATTCATATAACACTTCCTTGTGCTATTACTATTACAATTTCACCTTCTTTAACCCACTGTTTTAAAAAGCAGCTCTGGGAAGAAGAGAAGATGGTTTAAATGTGCAGGTTAGCTGAAAGGCGAGTCTTGGTTTCCAAGTACAGGGGCTGGCCATGTGATTGCAGTAGGAAGGCTGTACTGCTCCTACTTTACAGTTGGCCTCTTTGGGAAACAATGCAAAGTCATATTTCTATGCTGATAATCAGACTTCCTGATCTACACTTCAAGTTTTATTACTGCCTCACTGTGATCTTTCATCTAACATTTATTGAGCAAACTACTTTGGACAAAGTGTTGAGCTAATGATAATGTTTCTCATTGGCTGAGCATTTATTATATGACAGGCACAGTTCAGAAAATTTCCCATACATTAAATCATTTAACCTTCAATAAAATCCCAAGTAACACTCTTATCTGCACTGTACACAAAAAAGAAAAATTTAAAAACCCAGCTACGGAACTTGTCTCAGGTCACTGGATAAGTGGTAGAGTCAGGATTCAAACTGAGCTCTGTGAATGGGCCAAATCCCACAGTCCCACCCAGCTCAAGGCCTAAGTGGGAGACAAACTCAATCAGCCTGATATTTTGTATTTTGTGTGGGAGCATATGTGGGAGTTTGCTGTATTTAACCTTCTTTCTTCATGTGCCTTGTGAGGATTTAAATTGTTGCAGCATGAATGCAAGAGAAAGAAAACATTAGCATCCAGAGTCTGACATTCAAAATAGGATTTTTCAGTTATAAAATAGGCCTGCTCAAAAGCCAGGTACTATTGAGATCTGGTGCAAAGAAAAGAAAGCTATAGGAAGCACCAGGCTGACTGCCCAGCCTGCAGAGCTTCCGGTAGGGAAACCGGGACACAGCAGGCAGGAAGGAGGGGAGCCAAGTCCCGTTATACTCCAAGAGATCATGGGGAGAAGCTTGCTGACCGAGGAAGTTTTATGTCTACTAGACTTTGGAAATCTTGGGGGCTGAAAAATTTAGGAGTCTGGTGCGGGGGGGTCCTGTGACAACTTGGATGTCCCAGCATAAATCAGAAGGCAGAGCAGCATGTTCAGGCAGAGAAAGGCTTTTGTCTTTGCTCTTGAGTTTCCTACACATCCTGGGATGCTAAGCTGAGAGGCAGCGTCCCCCAACAAAGCAGAGCTGGGCTAAGTGCCCAACTGCATAGGGGCCAGGGCGGGGGACATACAGGAACTTGGAGGAAGACCCCACTGGGGCAACTGGATGACCAGGAAGACCACTAGTTTTTCCTGAGTTGAGCAGCACCCAGAGCTGAGAGAAGATCAGAAGGCGCAGGCATGGCGGCTCCTGCACTCCCCATAAGAGGAGGCCATCATCCCCCAGAACCCCCAGCGGTGGGACTAGGCCATCCAAAGAGGCAGTTATTCCAAAAGACTGGGCACCAACAGTGGATGCTTACATGGGCATCAACCCAGGTTACAAAGCCAGTGTGAATTTGGTGACTTCGTCTCCCAGAGCAAGGAGAATGGAGGTGGCAGTTGTCAATCATGAGGAAGCTCAGAACAGTCACACAAAAGCTCTTGCATGACTGAGCAGTACTTTTTTGTTAGAATAATAAAATACTGCTTCCTTTGTACCCTAAGCGCTTTCCATCTAGTAGCTCTTTGAAGGCTTACCGCATCCCTTTGAGGTGGAGAGATTCCTGTCACTACATGCAGATGAGGGAATGCGACTCAGAGAGGTTGAGTCACTCACTGGCTCAAGGTCACCAGCCAATAAGTGGCAGAGCTGGGATGGGACCCAGGCTGGCTCTGGATTCAATGCTCTTGACTGCCACGGGACACTTCGTGTATCCCAAGTGTGAAGCCACAAAGCTGATGTGACCTACTCAGGCCGTTTGCAGGCAGGCTTCTTTGGGAAAGTGCCATTGCATTTGGAGAAGGAAAACAAATTTAATTCCTACCATTGTGCCCTTTTCTTTTTCAAAGGCTATTTTGCAAAAAGAAACAGCTTTTATTCCTTCTTCGGAACCTCACAGTGACTATGAAACAGTAAAGTGCAGTCACTTAGACGTGACTCACCCACTAGCTGACTGATCAGCGATCGTCGTCCTCACACGACTGTGCTTCAAATCCAGCAGAGTAGTTCACAAAGAGTCAACACCAGGAAGATTCCCTCTGAGCATGTTGTGAACCTGCTCTGTGCTGCAGGCTGCCACTCAGTGAGGAGAGTAGCGGGAGAGGATGCTGGGAATTGGCAGAGGCTGGACTATGAAAAGCCCAAAACACAAACTCAGGGAGATCAGGGCAGCAGAGAGAAAGGGAGACCAAAGAAGGATCCCTGCAACATGGACATTCCCTCAATCTAGGAACTGTTCTGGACAATTTTTCTCTTTTCATATATTTTCTTACACATTTATTGGCCATTTGTATTTCTTATTTTGTGAATTTTGACTGTATTTTGCTTTTTTATTGAATATCGTATTAGTTACTTTCTCATTGCTGGGACAAATTCCCCAACACTCCCAAGTTAAAGGAGAAAAGGTTTATTTTAGCTCACACTTTGTAGAGGTTTCAGTTGGCCGGGTGCCATGGCAGAGGAGTAACAGTCCACAGCAGGGCAGGCAGAAGGCAGCAAGCAGTAATCCTCCCTTTCCCTTTCATTCAGTTCAGGCTACAAGCCTAGTGGTTGGTGCCACCCACACCCACAGTTGGGCTTCCCATTATCCACACCCAGAACTATGCTAACCAATCAGTGGACTAATTTAGTTACCACAGAGCCTTAATCCATATTCATGCACCCTAGGTCCTGCCACCTCTGAAAAGCCCCACCTATGAACACATGATCTTTGGGTGACATCTAGATATAAGCTATAACAAACATTCATCTTTTTAAACAGCTTTAAAGACTTTTTGATATTCAAATACTAACCAAAAATGTTGTGGTTATTTTTGGTCAGTTTGTTACATCTCTTAAATTTATTTAAACACTTGTATATGAAAAATTAAAAGATTTTTGTGATTAATCTATATAGTTTCCTTTTATGCTTTCCTTGTGGTTTCTTTGTTTGCTTATTCAATTATTATAAAAGGTCCTTTCTCAGAAAAAGGTCTCAACTCAGAAAAGTAGCCTATTTCCTTGCATCTGCATCCTGGTTCCGTGGCAGCTTCCAGGTTGAGGCCAGACTCTGGTCCCTTGAAGGCGAAGCTGAGTCCTGGTTCTGCCCCTCACTGGCCATGAAACTCTCCCTTCCTTCTGCTTCCTCCTTCGCCGTGACTAGGCATTGAACAACCCAATGACAGTAGCACTCTCCCCACTATGCAGATGGGAAAACTGATGTTTAGAGAGGCAAAATGACTTTTGCAGAGGTACCCAGAGGTAGGAGCTAGAAGGGGACCATAGTTTGCTTGCTTTTAGAGGCTGTGCTCTTACCGATTACAACAGGCACCCTATTGACTCTTATGTGCATGGTTGCCTCATTTCTTTACAATATTGTAGAATATGTTCTGCTACTATTTTACCAGGGGCATTTGTATCTATGGTCAAAAGTAAGAGTGCTAGGCAGTTTGCCTTCCAGAAATGTTCACTAACTTTGGTGTTTGAAATACCTCTGAGTCTGGCTGATTCTCAAGCCTCTGATGTCATCCGAGGCCTTGGTTATCGTATCTGGCCCACTTCAAACACCAGAATGGACCAAATGCCTGAAGTTGGCACACACTTTCTCTAGTAAGACTACCCAGGAAAGGGGGCTGGGTGGAGAGGAGAGCAGATCGGCTTAAAGAACAGCACTTAGGCTGGGGATTTAGCTCAGTGGTTAGAGTGCTTGCTTAGCAAGCTTAAGGCCCTGAGTTTGATCCTCTGCACACATACACACAAAAAATAACAGCACTCGACAGTTTCCCTGTCTGTCAGAAGTGAAACACAGGACTTTTAATGATGATAGGACTACACACACACACACACACACACACACACACACACACACACACACACACCCGGCTGTTTCAGCAAGAACAGTGACTACTGGGAAAGGGCCTGGGTTCAGTTAAGAGCATGTTTTTTTAGTTTTCACTTAACTTGATTAGAAACAGCTGGAAAGTCAGACCACTTGCGTAACCTCTCCAAGGAAGCAGAGGGAAAGAATGTTCGTGGTGACATAATCCCAAGTTACCATCCTGGCTTGCTTCACACCGGGAAATAATTTGTGCCAAATATCTGGTTCTTACAGTGCTGATCTTTATGTCTAGTCAGATAATATTGCCCCCTGCTGTTAACTACTGTGACAGTATCACACAAAATTACACGATCAGCATCCTTCTTGTCTTTACAAAGAGTTTCTAAGTACACATCAAACATCCCTAATTCAAAAACCAAAAATTCCACAAAATGTTCCAAAATGTAAAAATTTTTGAGCTCCTACCAATATCACAAGTGACATTGACCTCACTGAGCTGATCTCATATGACAGATTGTAGTCAAAACACACATACTCTTACAAATAGTGTGTAAAATTATCTACAGACCATGTGTGTAAGATGTATACAAAACATCATTTTATGTTTGGATTGAGTCCCATGCCTAAAATATGCCATTATATATATGCAGATGTTTTAAAATTCAAAAAAGAAAAAAATCTGAAATTTAAAATACTTTTGGTTTTAAGCATTTCAGATAGGGAATACTCAACCAATACACATACTAATACAAGATTCTTAAGAAGGAAAAATAAATCTTTCCATTATAAAGTCACAGGCAGATCGGAGAGAAATTTCTCTAGAGAGTTAGAGAAGTCAGACGTTGGCTCAGTCCTGTAGATATGGAAAGAATTGTGTGCCTGAGACAGTGGGGTCACTGCCTGGTTCTGTGTGTACTGACTCAGCCTCCATTCTGGAAGCATTGACTCCTGGGGCCCAAACTTCCCCCCCTCAGGCCTGGTGCCACCTGTGCCCAGGAGCCCCTGCTTCCAGTGTTGCTTGGGCAGTTGCTCTCTGGCCTCATCTCCTTCATCACGCCTACTACTTGCACAGAAAAACTGAAGAAAACTCTGCGCTAAACTTTTCTGTTCTTCATTTGCATAGTGTAAATAATTAAAGTGATTAAAACCTTGAGTGTAAACAGTACAACTTCTGACTTGTGCTTCATATAAAACAATTTGCTTGTCAATGATAAAAACTAATAATGCTTAATTTTCAAATGTAAAAATACAGAAGAGAAGAAAGAGAGAAGGAAAAAGCACCCACAGTCCCACCACCTCCAAACACCCACCATCAACAAACTGCCATGGTGTGTCAGGGCGGGAAGCACAGTAGCTTGGTCTCTTTGTCTCCACCTCCTCTCTTTTTGTCCCTCCCCTTTTCCTCAGTCAGAGAAAGTCACCTAGTGACTCCCCACCTCAGCCCAGACAGGATCCAGAGGTGAATAGGGTGTGGGCACAGGGGCACCCCACAACTGAAAAAGATGTTGAGTTTGATCCCTCACTGTAGCCAGGGATCTCCACACACCAGGTCTAGAATCCTTAGCAGTTTTCTTCTTCCTTATCCACAGCAAGGATTCCGTACAATTGTCTGTGAGCACCAATAGGATGAAGAGAAGAGGTGCTGGGAAGGTGCATTTTACAGACATCACCCAGTTTTCCACAGCTAGTTGCCAAGGCCGGGCTCTGAAAGCTGTAGGTGCTGCACCTACCCCAGTCCTGCTTGCCAAAGTCTCTCACACCACCTCACCAAGATCACTTCACATCCGCCTACCAGTATGACACAGACAACAAGGTTCACAAATGTCCCACTTGTGGCCAACAGTCAACCTGGGATGAGCATTCTTCCTCTGCCACACCCCTCCACCATGTCCTGCCAACCATGGACTGAATCCTCTAAAAACTGTAAACCGGCCTCTCCTCCTTTAAATTGTGGGTGTTGGGTATTGTGTCCCAGGAAAGTAACTAAAGCTGAGTTTCTCTCAGCTAGCTCTATGCTCTGATATTTTTATTCTCCTGGAATAAAGATTTGATCACATTATTTCCTTGTTTAAAAGTCATTCAGGGCAAGCCATTATCTAAATGACAAGCTTTAAATGCCTTACCCTTGTGGACAGTCTGAACCAATGTACTGATACAAATTGCTCGATGTCCTGTCTCCAACCTACATTCTGAACTATAGCCACACTGACCGTGGGGTTGTCTCCTAAACAATACTTCCTGAATACACAGCTCTTTCCCAGTGACCAGGCCTTTACTCAGACTGTCCTCCCTGCGTCGCAGCCCTGGCTGCTTTCTCTGCCCACATCTTCTTGCCTATCCTCCAGGACTCAGCTCACACAGGGTATCTGTGAAGTTGTGTCCAGCTCCATAAACTTCATTAGCCCCCTCTTCTGTGTGCCACCATGTCTGGTAAGATCGCTCCTTTTTTGACATCTCCTACCCTGGGACTTATTGATACATCTTTTCCAGAAAGTTGGTTAGGTTCTCAAAGGCAGCATTATACCGTATTCTTCTCTCACCAGACACATGGATATGTATATGTATACCCTAAAAAAACCTACATTTGTGGCCACAGAGCTTTGGGAGTGGCATTAGTCCCTCTATGGCTTCTGTCCATCTGGCCTCACCAGTTTTTGGGATGTACAGTTGATGCTTTTCAAGTAGAATCTTAGGTAAGGCAGCTCTAAGACAAATCTGCATCCTCTTTCCTCCACAACCAGAATGCTACCCATGAATCTCTCCTGCAGAAAGATTTTAGTGGGCCTGGGGATTTAGCTCAGTGGTTAGAGTGCTTTCCTTGCAAGCACAAGGCCAAAAAAAAAAAAAAAGAAAGATTTGAGCACTGAATACCACTAACGCTGCCTGACATAATACGTACTCAACAAAAATGGGTTGATAAAAAAAGACTAATAGTTACAGAACACTATTTCTATGAGCTAGGCATAACCTAAATATTTATATTCATCATTTTATTCATGTCTTATGAGGAATTTTAAAGGTGGACAGTACTAGAATGTTCACGTAACAGCTGAAGAAACCAGGGCCCAGAGCAGTTAGGATAGCCAAGCTGATGTTGCCGATAAGTAGAGTGGTACCTCAGTTTACAGACTTAATTTGTTTTACAGTTTGGGGGAAGATAGTTGCATTTGTGTCTGTGTGGGGAAGATGGCCGTGGTTGTGTTTATTACTTGATGCGGAGTTTGTGAATGGAACCAAAATTTTGCCAAAAGCTTTTGTTTATGAACCAAATTGTTTGCAAACAAAAGCATTTATGATGTAAGGCATTAATTGTACTTGATAGGATTTTAATTCAGTCTCTCCAACACTGGAGCCTCCATATTGATTAATTTAAAAATGCTCAAGGATGATTCTATTTATCCTAACGATAACACTCAAGTATGAAAATCACCTCTTAATGTCTGTTTGAGAGTCAGGTTTCTGAAAAGCATGAGATCTGCTAAAATAGGTAATTTTCTGTAACAGACATGTTTGCTGTATCAAAGTGTCCAACATGGTGACTGCAGGCTGCATTTCATTTGGGAAGAGGTGCTGGGGATTGAACTCAGGGCCTCGCGCTTGCTAGGCAAACACTCCACCACCTGAGGTAAATCCCCAGCCCCTGCAGGATGCCTTTCAGCCTACAGCTTTCTGTGCTGTGGCATGGTGCTTACGGCTCTGGGTCACCCACAGAACGGCACCCAACCCCAGTTCTGCTACTCACTAGCAAGTCAATCTCTCTCTTCCGTTCTCTGAAAAGTTGGGGGATACACTAGATGGACTTGGCGGTGGGGTTGTAAGGACTGTGTGTGCTTGTGATTATGGGCATCAGACACCTAACAGGGCATCTGGTGCATTATTATTGCTCGGTGAACGTGAGCAACGCTGATCATGCACCATCATTAGGACAGAAGGAAGCTCATTACCAGTCTCAGGGGCTGTCTGGGAACCTAGTGGTGCTCGAGTGGAGGTCAGGCACATGAGGGTCAGGCCGGTCCGGGACTGTGCTACTAATTTATGAGCAGCCTTGAGCAAAACAACGTGACCTTCCAGGGCCGCAGATAATGATGCTCCAGTCAACAGTAGCTTAATGGCCACACTTGTGACTTCTGACTTTATTTTTAAATCACATGCATGAAGAAAATGCAAATAATTTGGTTCTGTGCAATTTGTGAATAAAAACAAAATAGATGCATAGGCTGATGTAGGAAATGGATTAATTATTTTTAATGATAAACTGGTATAATGTTTAAATCAACATTTAAATAAGAAAATTTAAGATGTTTAAGATGATAAGCTTTTAATTACTTGGAGGTCCATTATTTAGACTGAGATTAATTTCCTATGATTAAACCTCCCTTCCCACTTAGAGAAAAAGGTAAAATGAAGGAATAAACGCCATCTATTTAAAGTCTGGGGAAGATAAGAGTTGTACTAGTTCAGACGAAATTTAGAAATACTGAACAATGTTGGTGGTCCCTGCTTATGTGACTTAATATATTTCTAGAAACCAGGGGAAAGAAATTTCCATAAAGCCCTGCAAGCAGCTGCTGTATGCAATTGTTTGCAATTGGCCAGTGGGTAATTCTTATTTTCCCAGGCCACTTTTGATTAAAGTCATGTCATAATATCAAGAAAGCCCTGAATTTTTAGGCAGTGCCAGACTTGCAAGTGTGCTAATTTCAGTATGGGAGTGGTTTTTGTGTTTCCAATCCCAGCGATCCCAGCACCATCTTGGGGACCACTCTCCCTGTAAGAGATTTTACAGGATTGGTGTGGAATTGTGTGGAATGTGGAGGCTTTAGAGCAATGCAGACCTGTACACAAATTCTCATTCCGCAGCTTACTGCGAGCTTTGTGGGTATTAGCTGCAATTTCAGGATAATCATACCTGACCTGTAGCTGGTTCTGAGGCTCACTGATTATCAAGGTGTCAAGTTAAGTCCTGGTGCACCCTCCTTGGCATTCAAGAAAGTTAATTAGCTCCCCAGCATCTCATTCTCTTCAGCACTGATGTTTTGGAAGATTGGCAAGATGCCCCCTTTCAGACCCTGCAGCTCAGCTGCCTGGTCACCAGGTCATGTTGGTGTCCCCACTGTCGCTGTTCCCCTTGTTGCTGCTCCTGCCCAGTCAATCTTAGGGTCACAGTGAAACACAAAATTTCATTTCCATCATTTGCAGCTCCCCAAGACGACTGTGCCGAGAAGTCAGCCACCCATGCCCTCACTTTCCAGGGACTTTAGCTCATTACTTGCTTGCATCTCAGGTGCACAATTATATAATGGGCAAACTGTTTCATTGCGTTTACATTCATTAAACAAAAATCCTAGTTGGCACATATGTTTAAAACACCTACTATACCTGCCCTGTCCACAGAGGTAACCACTCAATAGCGTGTGGTTATCAAGCACTTAAACTGTGGCTGCGGGGACCTGATGTGTTGTAGAATAAGATGCACACAGTATTTCAGACTTTGTACATAAAAAAGTGACTTTAAGTATTTAAATACATTTTTGCTGATTACATAAAATAAATCATAAAAATTAATTTATACTGTTTCTTTTTCCTTATGTCAATAGAACTACTCAGAAAATCCTAATATGGCTTGCACTGTATTTCTATTATACTAGAAAAATCTGAAAAGCAAACATCAACTGTTGGAGCAATAACTACAGAAGTCAAAAGCTTCAGTCTTGTGGGGGCAGCTTTTCTCAGAAGAGACCAGGGAATATGTTTATTCATGTTTTGAGGGAGCTCTGCAGCCTTCTTATCCCCCTTTCATCAGGATTGTTTTGTCATGATTGAGCCCTTGCTCCACTTTATGGAATAAAGTTACAGATAGATGGACGCTAACTAGCAAAGACACTTCCTAAATAGGACTCCAATAGCACAGGAAATAATAGCAAGAACTGACAAATGAGATTGTTTCAAATTAAAAAGCTACTGCACAGCAGAGAAAACAATCGACAGAGTGAAACAGAAAGCCTACAGAATGAGAGAAACATCTTTACCAGCTATTGTTCCAGCGGAGGACTAATATTTAGAATATATAAAGTACTCGAAAACCTTAATGTCAAACAAAAAATCCAATCGATAAATGGGCAAATAAACTGAACAGGCACTTCTCAAAGGAAGATATACGAATAGACAATAAATACATGAAAAAATGCTCAACATGTTTAGTCATCAGGAAAAAGCAAGTCAAAACTACATCGAGATTCCCTCTCAGCCTAGTCAGAATGGCTATCGTCAGGAGTACAAAAAACAATCAATGCTGGGAAGGGTGGGGAGGGGAGGAGCCCTTACACACTGCTGGTGGGAGTGTACACTAGTGCAGCCACCTGGAAATCAGTATGGAGATCCCTTTAAAAAACTAAAAATACAATTGCCATTTGATCCAGACATCACTCTTTATCACAAACCAAAAAGAATTAAAGTCAGAATTCTATAGAAGTACTTGCTGCCAGCATATGAGTATTATTGTCACACAATTCACAATACCTAAGCTATGGAAACAGCATGGCTGCCTGCAAATTGATGAATGCATAAAGAAAACGTGGAGTATTATTCAGCTATAAAAAAAGAATGAAATTATGCCATTTGCAGGAAAATGTATAGACCTGCAAATCATGTTAAATAAAATAAATCAGACTCAGATAAATACATTTTCTATCATATGTGGGAGAGACAGAGAGAAAGAGAGGAAAAAAAGTAGAAAACAGGAGTGTGGAGCTAAAGTATCTTATATGCAAGTACAAATCATTATTCTGTATAACCGATAAGTACTAAAAACACTACTCAAACTTTGTATGTTAACAGGGACAGAAAAAAGTCTGCCAATCTATGATCTTATTATGGCTATCATGGTGATAACCATAATATCTCATAGATAACTTGGAACTGATTCTGGAAAGAGTAACAAAATATCAGAGTAAATGAGGTAATACAAACCCAGAAGAATTTTTAACCCAGCTGTGATTTAGAGACCTAGAAAAAATTTTAGCGCAGTTTGAGAAGCATTACTATGGCTGCCTTTCCATAATTGTTGTGTGCATTTGTAAGGAATGGGGTGAATAATTTAGCCTGGTGCAATCAAAATTAAATGAATTAAACTAAGTAGAAGATAATTAGGACCAACTGTTGTGAACTCTATTAGGTTATGGCAATCTCCCAAAGGAGATGCAAGTAACACCATTACTCAGCCCTGAGAAAACAGTATTATCAGAGTGTGTCATGAGTAACTGCCCTGTTTCTTCCAGGGGATGAAGGGAGCGCCAGCCACATTTGGACTGTTTCTCTCCTCCAAGTGCCATGATTCTGTGGCAACTGCATCTCTGTTTACACAGGGCTAAATTAGGAGTACAAACTTCTTCATTAAGGTAATAATATGAAGACCATTGCCTAATGAATTCAATTACTTAAAGTCCTAATTAAAACATGGCCATCTCATATAATAGTTGAATTTCCCATGAAAGCAATTAATTTTGACGCTACACAATGAAGAATGCCAAATTGGAAAGAAAGATGTGGGAAAAGGAATGACAAACTTCATCTAGCAACTTTAGTCCAATTTATTAGTGCTGTTTGCTTGGACCTGTGGGTTGGGTAGGCTTTTGAGGAAAATAATATAATCATTAGTGATGTCTGCCACAGTGTGGGATTAGCCACTGACAGCTTGTCTGCCGTTTGCAAAACTCCTTTACATCTCAGCAAGAGGCCAACTAGCCACAGTCCCTCCAGCATCCCAAATACCCCAGACAGAATGGATGCTGCTCTGCACTTGCACACCTGAGGCATTCTGCTCTTCACTTAGAGGATACCAGTGACAACAGAGACTAGGAACCATGTTTCAGATGTTATTCCCTTAGTCTCTGGGACTCATGACTATCTTGCTCAGGCTTCAGGGAATATGCTGAGAGGTTGTTTTGCACATTCTAACGGTGAGAGAAGTGATTTCACCCACCTGTGGCCATAAGGAATGCTGCAGACAGAATGAGGATAGAGCCCAGGTTCCTGGCTCCTGCACTTGTGACCTGAATTCTGGTCTCCCCCTCCCCCCGTTTGCACTCTGCACCACCGGTCCCAGACCCTGGTAGCCATGAGAGATTAGTCTTAAGGCTGCATAGGAATTTGTTAGTCTCTCAGCTGTGGTCCATCTGAATTAACAGGTTCTGTTCTTGTTTCCTTCTGGTGTAATAGGATCTGCCTTCTCTTGTTCCTCAGCATCCAGTGGCTTGCTGGACACTTTACCTTGGGAGACAGCAGCAATGGTGGCTCCTAAGGTGCCCCATCAAAGCTCAGGCTGGAACATGGTGTCCTTCACCACGTAAGCTATGAAACTGGGAGTTCTCCACGGGGGGTCTAGGGAACCCTGAACAGCCCCAATATCCCTCTCTGGTCTGCTAGAGGCCAGAGTCAGCCAAGAGGCAGATGTGATTCAAGCTCCAGGGTCAGGCTAAACCCGAACTGACCTTGAACAAGGTCTGCCCAGTAGAGACCTGCGAATGGCAAGAAGCTTCCTTGCCTTGCTGTGGGCATCATCACTGCAGAGGACAATCTGACCCTCTTCACCTTGACTACTCTTCACTTGTGCTTTTCTTTCTTCCTGTCAAGGCATCTGAGGGAATCTGCCAGCATGATGAAATCACCTTTGCTCTCCCGAAGGCTCAGCAATGTGCAGACTGAACAGAGAGAAGCAGAATTTCCTATCAGCAGAGAGCCGAATGCCTCTATCTCCTTCCCAGCACGTGCCCTTCTGGGCTTCCTCCTTTTCCTTCCCACTTGGCCTGTGTGCAGGCTGAGGAGATCATGGGCAGGCTGCTGGAGGAGCCAGACACCACCAGGCTTCTCTCCCCTGCGAGGACACAATCATTTGTGGTGCAGCGCACAAGCATTTATTCTCTTTACCTATGGAGGGGCTTCGGCTTCAGCACAAGGCCAGCGTTGCTCTGGCAACAAGTGTAATTTTATTGAATAAACATGGACTTCAATGCAGAGGCACAATCTCCTCAGTCCTGGAGTCACTTACGAGCAGACAGCAGCAATTCCTCCAGCTGCTTGTTGGATTTGCACATACCCACCTTGGTCTCTGTGAAGTGCTCTATCTTACTGAATCATGACCTACTGTTTAAAAGGAACTATCCAGTTTCTTGTGTGCAGAAACTTAATCATGGTGCCTAGCATATGGTTAAGTGCTCAGTACAGTTAATGATTAAGTCAATGATTATAATTTCAGACTATAAGTAGTTCCATCCTCTATCAATGCAAGCTGACAATATAAAACTGTAGAGCTATTAAATAATTTTAAGCTTTAATCTTATTTGATTGTAAGAAAAATAGCTTAACTCTACCTACATAAAAATTTCTGTTGGTTCCACTATTTCCCTTCTCTGAACCACCACAGCACTTCACTCTCTTCTACCTGTTCTCTTCCTCTCCACACAAACAGCCCTGGAAACTTCGCTGTCTTCTTCCCTATCCTCTGACCTTGGCAGGTAGATATCCTCAAGCCCCCCACTTGCTGAGTTTAGCCAGAAGGCACCAGCAGGGATCAGAGGGTGCAGAGACCGGGTTCTCCAAAGAAATAAAACAAAAAGAGACTTACTATAAGGAATTGGTTCCTGTGATTATGGATGCCGACAAGTCCCGAGACCTACAGGGTGAATCATTGAGCTGGAGACCCAGCAGATCTGATGTTTATACTTGTACTTGGGGGAAGGTCAAACCTTTTGTTCTCTTCTATCTTTCAACTAACTGGATGGGGCCATCCATGTAATAGAGTAGGTTCACTCTGCTTTACTTGGTTACCAACATAAATGTTGATTGCATCCAAAAATACCCTCAGTGAAACAGAACAATGTCTGACCAACTACCTGAGCCCCAGTGAGGTGTCACATAAAATCAGTTATCACCGTGTGAAGGAGAGAAAGGCCCGAGGACTTCTTTCCAACTGCTCCGTTTAGCAATGTCTCTAAACACGGCCATGCTCATCTGTGACTACAGCTCCAGCGGACAACTTCTGCTCCGGGTTCCAGCCCTTATCTTCTCCCCTGACCTTCCAGCTGTACAAGGGGTGGCAATGGCTTCCTTTGTTCTTAGTCTGTAGGAGGAATAGGAACAACCTCTGTTGGTTCCTGGAACCCAGCAGCTCTTGGGTATATATTTTTCCTCCTGGGACTCTGAAAGATACCATATCCACTTTCTCTTCATTTTATACTTACAATACAAATAGAGGTTGAGTGCCCTTTTCTGAAGTAGCAGAGATCAGAAATTTCAGATTTCAGGAATTAACATTTTTTTGGAATATTTGTATATAAACAGTGCTGTTTCTTGGACATAGGACTTAATTCTAAACATGAACATCATTTGTGTTTCATATATACTTTATACACACAGTCTAAAGGCGGTATTTTTAGTAACACACCTGCATTTTGACCATGACACACTGATGAGGTCAGGTGTGGAATTTTCCACTTGTAATACCATGTTTGTGCTCAAAAATTTTCAGATTTCACATTTGTAGATCACAGGGGCTGGGGATTTAGCTCAGTGATTAGAGTACCTGCTTTGCAAGCACAAGGCCCTGACTTCGATCCCCAGCACCAAAAAATAAAAAAAATAAAAAAAAACATTTGCAGATCAGGCATGCTTAACCTGTATATATTTATTGTGGAAATTTCAGAAAATAAAAACCACATAAAGAAGAGAAAAAAATAAAAACCAACCAGAATCTTATCAAAAGATGGTCATTGTTGACTTGTAAATCTCCTCTTGGTGTATGTGAGGAAAGGAGGATTACATAAATAGTCTGCTGTTGTGGTACATATGACTTTGTGTGTTTGTGTGCCTGTGTGTGTGCTTGGGATTGAACTCAGGGCCTTGTGCTTGCTAGGCAAGCACTCTACCACTTGAGCTAAATCCCCAACCCTTGCTATTTCTTTAAACATGCTTTAAGAATGTACTTTTTAATGACTGTCTATTATTCTGTAGTATTTATTTCTCTTTGGCACTTGGATTGTAAATTTTCTGCCTTTGGGAAAAAATTATGCCAGTCAATTTACTGTGTCATTCAAGGAGCTCAGGACCTTTCACGTTAATATTCACTTACAGCCACATTATTCACCTCACACTGTCAAAGATGTTAAATAGTTTACAGAGATAAATAAAGTATGATAAGAGAACACACATTTTAAATATATGAGACCAAAAGGAAAAAAAATAAGCACAGTAAAATAAGACAGTGTCACAAATGGGGTTAAAATCCAGTAACACATGCTTTGTGACAGTCTCTTTAAGGAGGAGGACATTAGTAGTCACTTAACTAGAGATTCCATAAAAAACAAGTGACCCAGTTACTTGAAGCAATCCTGATAGAAAAGCATCATGTAACCTTCAACAGCATCCTTACAGATGCTGAGAGCATTCACAGGGTTGTTTCTTAGAAAATCTGCCTACAGGAGCTATTGTGCCAAATTGTAGTCCGGGGAAAGCAGTTCCTCCATACTCCCGAAGAGATGCATTCTTGGTACACAGATCCTGACATGGCATAGCCAAGGAGAAGAGAGTAAGGAATCTAAAGAAAAGGATGGTTTGCGTAGTCTTCAGAAAAATCTCAACACTGGGCCTCTTTACAGAATCCATATCTATTTATATTAAGAGGCAGAGCTCTGGTTGCAATAACAAGAACATTTGAATTACAGTAGACCTCAGCCCTTCTACAAACACATATAACAGGAAATTGTAAACAAGTAGCCAAAATGGGAAAAACAAATGGACTGTCTCCATGTACCAGAAACAGTGAGAAAGGTCTAAGGAGAACTGCAAGTTTACAAGCTGCCTGTGGTGGGCCAGGAGGACACAGGATCTCAATATAGGATCGAAAGAGTGAGATTGTAATGCTTCAAGAAGGACATGGACCTTACTGTGTTTGTAGGCCTCTGCAAAGAAAGAAGCTGAAAGTGGGATGAATAGCTAAAATTCCTGGACAGGAGTAGAAAGCAATCTACTATTAGCATGTTTCTGGCAATGGCTCTGATTTAAAAGTAACAATCAAATAAACAAAAAATCCTCCTACAAGAAAGAAATCAAACTCCAATCTTTTTTTTTTTTTTTTTTTTTTTTTTTGGTGGTGCCGGGGATCGAACTCAGGCCCTTGTGCTTGCAAGGCAAGCCACTCTAATCACTGAGCTAAAGCCCCAGCCCTGAAACTCCAATCTTGAGCCACTTGTAAGTGTAGAGTCCTAATTTATGGAATCATAACTACAAAATTAACATGAAAATGGTTCCCAGACCCACAAATCCATGGAACATTTGGCAAAAGAAAATGTAAAATAAATCTGTAGGGACATTTTCAAATGCAAAACAAATCTGTAGGGACCAAGGCTCATGGGACACCCACCGAAACAAACATCAGTGAAGATGACCTCACTGTAAAATTTACAAAACACACACACATACACACACATCCCTAAGCAGACGTCAGTAGATATAAATATACAGGAAAATATATGCTCCTTACCCAACTGAAACAGTAGAAGGAGCCTATGCAATAATTAAGTTTATATAATTAAAATGTTAAAAGAGCGAATAGAAAAGATCAGGATACTAGAGAAAGAAAAATATAAACAGATTTAAAAGTGAAATATGCAGTTGTTGAAGTTAAAAACTTCAAAGATAGGTTAAATTCCCAAGAGATCCAAGATCAACAAGAGAGAAGAAAGACCTAGAAACAGAAACAAGATCAACGAGAAAGACCCAGAATGCAACTCAATGACATAAACTGATTCTATGATATCAAATGACAATGTGTTCAAGATCATAATTAACTTTCTACATATACAGCATAAGTTTACTACAGGGAGGAACCGGGCTGTGCTTTTTATAAATATCATCTAAGTTGATGCTCTTAACAATTCTGTGTTTCGAAGAGCTGAATTTACTTCCTAAAATCACGCAGCTTGTCAGAAGCAGAATTCTAACTAGGAGCCAGGGGATGGGCCCCAGTGACTATGCGCAACGCCTCAGATGTCAGTGCCTTCTGCCACCCCCCTGCACTGTCCACCTCCCTCTTTCAGCTGAAACATTCCTTTTGGCATAAAATAATGTTCATGTACTTCCCGATATTAAAAAATTCTTTATTGACCTCCTATTCTCAGTCAACTATCAGTCGTATTATTTCGCTATGTATTGCAACCAGCATTTACAAAAGATTTCTGCATTTATAAAAGCTGTCTTGCCTTCCTCACCTACTATTTTTGCTTCAAGCCACTCCTTTACCATCCATGTTATACTATACTGTCTTGGGGTACTTCTTGGAGTTTTAAATTAATAAATGTGATTGCCTATTTGAATTTCAAATTTAAGAGTTTGTCTAAAACTAAAATCTTTTTTTTTTTGTTTTTTAAACTTTTTTTTGGTGCTGTGGATTGAACTCAGGGCCTTGTGCTTGCAAGGCAAGCACTCTGACCACTGAGCTTGATTCTGTCTTCTCCACTGATCTTAAAAATGTAAAAAAAAAAAAAAAAAAAAAAACCAGAAGTAAATTCTCCCCAAGAGATGCTTATTGCTTGCCAAATGTAACCCTAGAAGCATTACTAACCCTAGTACAGTAAAGTTTATCAGCAATAATGTGACAGAGACAATAATGTGACTCTGGATCTGATGCAACATCACTCCCACGGTCCTGCTAAAAATGTTTACCCTGAATCTAATTAAAAGGAGATATCAGCGTACCTAAATGAAGTGACATTTGAAAAAATATATATTCTATAAATTTTTTTAAGTGAGGTTAAAAGAAAGACAAGGAATAACTTAACTGTTGTAGATTTAAGGACATTAAAGAGATTAAACAACTACAAAATGCAGTGCATGGTTCTGGATTGAATGCTGGACGAGAAATACGTATTTTTCTTTAGCTATAAGAATATTAGTGAGACATCTGGTACTATTTGAAGGAAATATGCAGGTTAGATAACGTTCTATCAGTGCTTGTTCCAGGATTCTGATCATTATACTTACAGGTCTGTAAGAAAATGAATTCATCTGTGGAGTGTAAATATCTGTATATAATACTCACAGGTAAAAGTCATCATGTCTCTTGATTCCCACACCGCCCCCTGCCCCTTCAAGAGTTCTGGGGGTTTATGAACGCTTTCCCAAACAGCCTTGGTCTGAAACTCCGTGCCTAAGTCGGAGCCCCTCCTCCCTGCCAGTGTGAGGGATGCGCCCCACCAAGCGGGAGGCTGGGGGAGGAATCTAAACCCGGCTAAGAGGGTACCACAGGGGCTCTGCAGACACTTCCAGCCAGCAGCGTTAGCTCAGGTTCATCCTCAGAACTGGATGGAGCTGCGAGGTGCTCGCCTTCCTGAACAACTGCTTCTCCAGGGCCACTGTGCAGCATGACATCAAGCCAGAACGAGGCTGTAAACTGTGCGGAGACAAGCTGAATATTTTAAGAGATGTTTATGTGGCTTCAAACATAAATTCGTCTTGCTTTTTCTACCTCGAGCCCATACATGTGTGCTGATGGCTACTGCCTGTTCATCAATACTTACAATAGATTGAATCAGTTCTGTTTGAGGCTTACTAGGGTTTAGTTTCAGCACCCATGAAGGATGTTGTTTTAAATTATCATAAAACTGTAGCATTGGGGGAAAAAAAAAGTAGTGTTGGGGACCTATAAGGAAAAATAATTTATTTTTTTCAGAGTTCAAGAAATTCTGCTATAATGTAGTGTACTAAATAAACCATTAGGTTGGAAACAAGTGTAAAAATGCACGCTTTCAAGTTTTGCATGATGAAATTAGTTGGAGGAGGTCATTGATCAGTAGTTTACCATCTACTAAAGATTTGAGGCAGTATACTCTCTCTTATCATGGAGAACACTTGCTTGTAATCCAAAACAACAGATAATTCAACTTAGTGGGTTTTGCAAGTGATGTTTGTGGACAATTTATCTTATATTTGGGAGAAGCTAGTAGTCAGAGTAACGTTATTTGAACACACAGTATTGAACAAAAAAGAAGGTAACATGGGAATTTGCTGAAAAACTAAAGGAGACTCTAGTTTCACACTGGCAGAGAGAGAGACACAAACCATTTCTAGCCACCCTATATAAAATAGGATTGTTCCTCATGTGAGGTTTGAACTGTTTACACTTTATAGACATTTTGTATATTAGAAAGGGAAGGAGGTGGTGAAATGGAGCATAAGAAGGTAGAATAAAACAGAAAAAATGAAAAGTAAAGGAGCTAATTCTAAAAGGACTCTTCTGGTACAGTCTGACTCTTCCTGAAGGTACTTCCTACTTTTGCATTCAATTCCCACTTTAAAATCCAAGTGAAATAATCTGAACTAGGCAGATCTAAGAAAGAAAGTACTTGACAATCACAGCCAAATGTATTGTAACACTGTTGATTTGTTTTCCCAAGTGTGCCCTTGGGTCACTCTGCTGAAGTAGACCAAGGTCTAAACAGCCGGGACACCAGGCCATCCTGGACTTGCACTTCCTGTCATAGGACTCTGAAATGTTTGGAAAGAAAAACATTCAGGCGCTTCTACTGCTGTGTGTATTTAATATTCAAATTGGTCCCATTGTTCTTCACCAGCCCTGTGGGGTAAGTGCCAGAGAAAACAATTCCTAAATTTCCTTAATGCATATGCATTGTGTGGCTCATCTGCCTTCTATTACCCAGTTCTCAAGTCTCAAATTGCCCAGCGTCCACAGCCACACCCACTGGTTCAATTTTAGTGGTGTCTTTGCTTGTTTACAGCATTCGAACTTGTACTGGGGACACCCCTTGGTCATTTATCTCTTTTGAAGCTTTACAAAAAGCAGAAACACCGTGTGGAAACTATTAAGAGAGAAAGCTGGCACCTTAAGGATGTTTCAAAAACCATACCCACTTAACCCTGAAGACAAAAAGGAGAGGCAGACCAAGAACAACACAGCGGGGATTACTTGTACCATTCCTTTGAACAGAGATTCAGGGAATCCTAGCTGACTTTGAACTCCAAAGGTAACATTTTCAGAGAAAGACATTCATGTCCTGTACCTTGGCTGTAGAAGAATGTACTGATTCAATCCTTTGAGCTGGGCAGTTGATGGTTGATTAAATGTTGTAATGTTAAATAGATATTCCAGATAAATGATGCAACAGGGCTGCCATTAGGCTTCGTATATTAGTGGATCCAGCCTTAACAATGGCCACCCGACATCAAATCCTACGGTCTATTAGCAAAGGTATAATCAGAGGTACCCCTAGCAGCCTACCTCTGAACAAAAGAGAATGTGACTTCTTTATGCTCAGGTGTTTTAAATGTGCTTCTTTATATTTTTGAATTCACAAGAGATATTATATATTTTTTAAAATATAATATTTTTCAATATGTGTTCTTTATCAAAATTATACATTCCCACATTTGTCTTTTAGTTTCTCTTGCATAACTCAGACTAAACATAGAAACTAATTTAAATTACTTTGTGTAATTATCACACTGTGAGGCTATAATTAGAACAGTGGTTTTCAAAGTACAATCTCTGTACGTAGCAACAGTATCACCTGGAAACTTGTTAAATTGCAAATTATTGGGCTTCCCTAGAGCAAGTTAATCAGACACTCTTTTGAGGTGAGGTCCAGCAATCTGTATTTTAACAAGTTCTCCTGGTGATTCTGGTATGTGACAAAGTTTGAGAAAAACACTCATTGGTTAGTCCTGATTACAGTAGCATGATTATAAATTAAGTGAAAGGAAACCACCGCATTTCGTATTTTTTGTCTGCTTATATGTCTGCTATTTAGCAAGACAGATGATTTTGGAATTACTGCAGCCAGAGGAATCTAAAACATAAATCCTAGGTTCACTACATTAAAACAGAACTCTTAAAGGACAGGAGCTCCACTGTTTGCAGTCCACTTCTGACTAAACATTAGGAAAAAGACATTGCTTCTGTGTTGTTGACATTGTAGATTATTCCAGAGGATGCAAGTTCTGTAGTTTCAGACTGGATGGCAGTTGATTGGAAGGGGCAATTCGAACTCCCACATTAATTAGTGAGTACTCTGACTTGAAATATAGATGTGAAACAAAACTAAATACAAAGGAATAAACAACAAATTTTTGTTTGGGTATAAAAGGATGCAAATATTTAGAAGACTGAAGGAAAGAATAAACAGTATACAATAGCATTAGCATGATCAACCCCTTCCCATGCAAGGTGCTTCCATTTTAAATTAGAGCTGTGTTTTATGCCAGTATAAAACTTTGAAACAATCTAGAAACAGAAGGGCAAAAGAGAAGGATCTTCAGATAATTCTTCTACAGTCTAAAAGCATGACTGGAATAAGCGTCACTTGGAAAATTCTCAAGAGTATCCACATTTCTCTAAAAGTCAAATCTACTAAAAGGAAAAGCAAAAGACCATTTTAGTCCATTTACTTATTCTCATGCAAAAAAAAAAAAAAAAACCAACAACAAAAAAACCCAGATATTGGGCTTTAACGAGTACGTGAAATAAAATGTACTTAGACATATAGTCAGTGCAAAATTGAGTTTTAAAACCCTCAGCTACACATCTGGGGTTATTAGGTTTCTTTCTCTGCAGATATCAAGGGGCTGCAATGGCTTTGGAGTTATTAGAGCTTCCTAGATGGGTTTTCAGCTTCCCTTCTCCCTTGTATATTTGAGATGTACATAGTCTAACGTCTTATTTCAGGCTACTGCTTGCTGCTGCTTTTCAACAATTTTTTCCCTTTCAGTTCAGTGTTTGCTCGACTGTCTTTTGTTCTCTGGAAGAGCCTTCAAAGTGCAACTTTCCAGGAGATATTAATAGTTTCCAGGAAAACGGTCCCATAAGCAAGAAGGGAAAAAAAAACTGAAATGAAACAAAACAGAAAAAGAAGAAGAAGAGGAGGGGGAGGAGGAAGAAAAGTTTTCTGAAATGAGAAGTGGGCCAGTAATTCCAGTCTCCACCCATACTCTGCAGGCTAGAGAAGTCATCTAATGCGGAGAAGAAACTAAGGAGACACAGACAGCACAGGAAAGTGTCTCTGAGTGATTTCCTGGACATTTCTCGAGGACATGGCAAGTAGAAACTATTGTGTACCTTGTAACAAGTGTCACAGTTTTGCAAGTAAAAGATACAGTGTTTGTGCCTCAAAGATATTTTCCTCAGTGTCTTCCTTACTTTTCTCATTGCTGAGACAAAACCCCTGACACGTAAAGTTAAAGGGGGAAAGGTTTATTTAGCTCACAGTCTATAGAGGTTTCAGTCCATTATCCGCTGGCTCCAAGGCTGGGTGGCCTGGCAGGGGGGCATCACAGAGGAGAAATGGTTCATGGCAGGTGGAAGACTGCAAAAGCAAGCCAATGACCTTAGTAGCTTCTTTCTGCCCCTTTCATACTCTATCGAGGCTACAGGGACCAGGGTGTTGCCAAACCAATCAGGGGATTGGTTTATTAATCACTCACCCTTAATCCCAGCATTGCACCACGAATCAATCACACACTCTAGATTCAGCCACCTCTGAAAAAGCCCCACCTATGACTGCATGAGGCTTTCAGGCGACATCTAGAAACAAGCCATAACACTCAGTGACTCTTCCCTGGAATGGAATGTGTCACCCTGCTCTCCAGTGGGAAACTGGGCTCATGGAAAGACACAGACATGGTGCAGCACAATATTGCTCAATTTTCATTTTGAGTTAAAGGGCCCAGAAGCAAAAAGTGCTCCAGGATCTTACATGTCCTCATAAAAACCTTCTCGTTTCTGACCCATTCCAATAGTTGGCTCATGACAAAGAACAACCAAAGCCCTCGTCACCAAAAGTCATTTCCTTCTTTCACTAGGACAAGGCACGAAGGGAAAAAAAATGATGATTTCTGAGTTTGAGTGTCAGACATTTTGAATCATTGTAATTTCTTTAATAACCTGGGGTAGAGGGGAAATGGAAACCAAAGGATGACTTATGCCTAGAAATGTCACCAGAGAGAGTACAGTAGAAGGCACAGCCAAGTCTGCCTGCTCAGCCCAACCCCAGGAGAGAATATTTGGTGACATTTAAGGTGAAGGTGAAACTAGAGAGAGAGGGAGGTCCGGAAGGGAGACTTGTGGTGAAGTCCAGTGAGACACTTACTCAGACGGACCCTGGATTTGGCGTTTAGGACATCACAAATGTCTTTTGTGGTATCGTTTTCAAGTGAGTGGTGAGGACTGAAACCAGGTTTCCTGAGATTGAAAAATAAATGAGAGTAGCCTCATCTTCAAGAAGTCTGGCATGGAAAGCAAGGAGAGAAAAAAGCAAAGTAACCTGGTGACATTAGAGGAGATGTCTGTACAAGGGCCACATTCATATATAATTATAGGCAGGGAGAAGGAATCTATAGGAGAGAGAAATGGAGTAGAAAATGAAATAAATGCCCACAGAAAGTGGAAAAAGAGAAAAATCATTAGCAAAAAGAAAAAAAATAGTTTAGAAAGAAATTAGGAATTCTTTTTTCCTAAAATAGGGAGAGGAAAGGGGTAAATGCATACTTCGAAGTAGAAAATAAAATTGTGACATAAACATATATTAGAGGTAGCTAATGGAGATGGAATAGAAGGAACATGACTCTGTATTGAGGGTTTGTCTTCAGGGAAAGCTTAGAAAAGGAAAAAAAAATAATTTATAGTGATTTAAAATACCTTTTCCTAATCTCGACACATCCTGGGAGAATGGCACATTACCACCAGAAGAAAAATGATGCTGATGAGGAAGGAACATTCAGTGGTACCACCAAAAGAGGAACCACAGTAGGACCTCAGATCTGAACACAGGACGTGATTCCCAGCCCAAGAGGAGGCAGTGACCACTTTCAGTCCTGGACTCTTCACTGGAATTGTGGAGAAACTCCATTACAATATCACCTCAGGGGCCCTGAGCTGCGTGCTTGGCTCAACAGGGGAAAGCAGAGCACCACTTCAGGAGCTGCATGTACCCCATCCTAGATTCTGGGTTCTGCCAACACAAAAGGAAAACATGCCAAACTGCACTGAGAGCCCAAAAAAATAAACAAGCCTCGGAGAATGGCAGGTAGTACGTGCTGCTTTCTGGCTGCCCCCTATGAGGACTAGAAAACAGATAGTTCTAAGAAACCAGAGTTCTATTAGAAAGGGGAAATCAGCTTACCATGTAGACTCCAACAAATGCAACAGTTCTTTATAAAGTAGTAAGTCTCAAAAGTGTGCGATCACAAAAAGTTTGAATGTACAAAAGAGCCCAAAACACTGTTTCCAAGGGAGGCTGCCACTTGCCAAAGGTTAAGTTTCAAAGTTTAGATGTGCACAGGAACTGTGGACACTTGGCAGGTAACAAGTAGTACACCTAGTCACAATCAGACCACTATTCTTTTCAAATGTATTAAGAAAGGAAAATATTTATTAATGCTTGCATAACCAACACAAGTTGATGCAGAGCGAGATAGGAATAAACTCAAACACACAGGTATATTTTGGTACTGAATGAAGTAGAATTCAAGTTTAATTTTCTGATTCTACAACTCATGGAATCATTTCTTAGGATCAGAAATTACGTAAGAACATATATATATGGGCTGGGGATTTAGCTCAGTGCTTAGAGTGTTTGCCTCACAAGCATAAGGCCTTGAGTTTGATTCCCGGTACCAAAAAAAAAAAAATTTAAAAAGGAACATATATATATATATATATAATTGCTTTGCTTTATCTGCCAAGTTTTTATTACTTCCTTATTCTAGCTACTAATGGTTAATTTAATACATGTTATCTGTAATTTAAGTTTAACAGGAATTTAAAGGTATCTGGCTGTCTTATGCACTATTTTGCTACAATGAAACATAGTGCCTGAGTTTACTATCTAACACTTATTTAATTGATGAGTTTCAATAGTTCCTCTAAATTTAAGCTAGGTTTAAAACATCTAGACTGCACAGATGAAAAATAGTAAGAAAACAATATCATTGCTGAGATTTTAATGTGTCCTTCAAAAGCACAAGTGTTGGGAACCTGGTCCCCAACATAGCAGTGTTGAGAAGTGTGACCCTCAGGAGGTCCTCTTATAGATTAACAGGTTATTACATTAGTGGCTTTGTCATAGAAGCGAGCTCTTCCTTGCACACTTGCAGTCTCACAATTTGACATCTTCTGCCATACTATGAAGCACAGAAGTCCCTGGCCACATAGCAGTACCTGGGTATTGGACATCCTAGTCTCACAGTTACGAGAAATGAATTTCTTTTCTTTATAAATTACAGTCTCAGATATTCAGTTATAGCAACAGAAAAAAGGATTAAGAAATCTACCAAAAGCAAACATTCTAGGAATAAAATCAGACTGACAGTTCTCAAATCTTTCTTGAAGAAGCCATTGGATAGGAATTATTCTGTGAGTCAAAACAAAATCCCCTTCAAGTTTGACAGGCCAATCAAAATCGTCTAAAGAAAGTCGGGACTTGAAGCAAAGTTTTTAAAGCCCTAGTTTCTATTATTTCACACTGTGACGTGCCAAAGCATAGTTATTAGATATAATCACCAATTACTTTGTTCTATCATATTAAAAATAGCACCAAATACTGGGTCATATACTCTTGATAGACAATACATATCTCAGCTGACTTGGGGACATAGATTCTGTATTAAATTATTGAGCAAATAAGGTATTAACTACTGCTACAATTTGATAATAAAAATTAGTCTCTGACTCACCTTTTAAAAGGTTAATATAGTTTTCCTCTGAAAGCCTTTGGAGTTTCAGCACTTTTCTTTTTTTTTTCTTTTTTGTATTTGATAGGTGTTTTCCCTTTCTCTTAGTGGTATTTATTTTTAATTTTAACAAGAATTAGGATGTGACTTGTTTTCAGTTTTGCCTCAAAGACTGACAAATAATAGATTCCAGGTATTGTCAAATTCCCCGGACCACCTTGGCAAGGGATGTAAGAGCTGGAAATGTTCTTTTTACAAAGCTGAAGCCATCAGCCAACTGGAGCTATGAAAGGACTGAGGGTGAGGAGGAGACAGGGGTTTGTTTGAATCTGGGTCCTGTGTAATGGGGCTTCCCCTCCACCAGCTCGAACTGCCCTGGGAGAGGGGGAGCTGAGTCGGCCCACCCTGAGAGCTGGGCGTAGGTGTAGCTTGGCCACATGGCAGAGCTGAGCAGAGAGGGAAAGACAAGCACTGCATGCAGGACGCGCTCCCTTGCCACACAGTGTGCTGCAGGAGCAGATTTCTTCTTTTCGGTCAGTGGAGGACCACAGATGGGAGTCGGACAGTTTGCAAAATATTAATTACAAAAAGAGGTTTTTCCCTGAGGGCTTTTGCAGGAGTAAGCAGGAAGAGTCTGGAGCAGACTGTAGTCCAAGGGACTGAGAGAGGAGAAGATTAAACATGACCACCGGGAGTGTTACCATCCACTTTGAAGGAATTCAGCAGGAGATTCTTACAAAACTCATAAAGTCCCTTCATCCTCTAGGAGAATCAGCTCTGGGGATCCACTATATTTAGAACCCACCACAGACAAGCTGGGGCTGGACCAGGAGCTTTGCCGTGCCTCCCCCGCCCTTCCTGGGTGGAATCAGCCTCTGTGGTCCTCTGTGGGTAGTGAGTGAGTTGTCAGGGGTCTGGTCCGATGTCAGGCAGGAGAGCAAGACGCGAGCAGAAAACAAGCATGTATCAGTTGTGCCATTATTTTTCGTGTCTCTGACATCTGGGATCTTGCTGGCCCTGAAGATAAGCCAGTTCCTAAAGACAACAAATGATTGGCCTGTGATCCTGCCTTTCATATGCAAGGGAAGCAATCCAAAGGCCTCACCCTCACCGTCTCCTCTCTGGGACTCTTAACTCATGACCGCTATTCTCCCAGGGCCAGGAAGCAGAAAATTTAGAGATAGCGCCTGTACCCCAGAACTGTTGAAATCATTCCCCATTCCCGTGGAAACCACAGTGAAGGCGACTGCCCACATACTCCCTTCGCTCTCTCTGCCTTTTGACCACCCTTGATGCTTTCCCAGGAGGCCCCGCGTGGCGTGCTGTGTCTCCTGCTTCTGGGAACAGTGAGTAAGACATTCTCCTGTCATACTTATCTCTGTGTCTGCGTGTCTTACCATATCTAAGTGAAACAAAATCGTAGTACAGTATTCTACACTGAGATTCCCAGCATGCAGCAGGCCTGGGGACGGAGAAGCCTCCCTTCCGAGCAAGGCTTGAAATTTGATTCTTTAACCAGGCTGGATATTTAATGAATGAAAAAAGACTTCTTGAAACTAATAGTTCTGGGAGACTTTTTGCGGTCTGAGAGTCAAAGGTCCTTGAAAATCTGAGGTATCCTCCTGAAACTGTACGCTTCTGGGGAGAAACAGTAGCTAGAGCGAAGCGAGCTGTTTTCAGCTGGAATCATACTGAGTTCAGCTTACTCGATGTTCTGGTTACTTAGCTAATAAAAGTGCACCAGTTTATCACCATCAAGTCACTTGAGGAGGAAAGCTGACTGACGATGCAATATTTCAAGTGAATATATGTTCCAGAACATTCCAGAGAAAAGACATCTTGAGTAGTAGTTATTTGTAGTGACTTCTTAAAAATACAGTCTCAGAGTGATGGCGAATTTATTAGTCTCAGTTGTTTGAGAAATGTCTTCTCTCTCCTCTAGTTTTATGTATCACTCGAATTGGAAATTTCTTGGGAAACTGCCTGAAGTAGAAACTATATATCAGAAGGCTTGAAAGATCCTTTGACTTTTCTTTCCTCTTTTGATGATTATTAATAAAATAATTAAAAGCTCTAAACATTACACCGTGTGGGCTAAAACTTGGAAACTCTCTTGATGTTCCGTAACAGAATATAGTTAAATAAATTACGGTATGTTTATACAAAGGGATACTGTCCTGTTTCTGTGAATTGATGTTGTGGATCAGTGTTTCCCAAACTTTATTGCATTATTGCTCCTCTAAGGCGATTTCTCAGACTTTTTTTTTTCCTGTCTCCCAGCTACTCACTCCTCGCCATGAATATTTTTTAAATTTTATTTTAAAGGTACATGTTAGATATACATAGTGATACCATTCATCATAGGGAATTTGTACCAGTACATGATGTATTTTGCTGCTTCTTTTTTTCCCACCCCCCTCCCCTCCTTGCAACCCCTTCTCCCTCCTTATTTACAAAAGCTTTGTTTCCATTTTTTTCCAAGTATTGTCAGCCTAGAGAACCAGATTTTGCAAGCTTGATGATGATACCAAACCCATTGAGAATGCAGGCTCTTGATGAATATTCATATGGAAAGATGTTCATGATAATTTGGAAAGTAAATAAAAAACATGTAGACTATAGCTCATACTTCCTTATTTGTAGGTAGGTATAAAACCATATGGAAGTTTCTTTATGAAGGTATTAATATCGATTATCTCTGGGTGGAAACCAGGCCTAATATTTATTAATCTTATAGTATATATGGGTAGTTTTCATGTCCTTTAACCTTTATTTATTTGGGAGGTGTTGGGGATCGAACTCAGGGCCTTGTGCTTGCTAGGCAAGTGCTCTACCATTGAGCTACCCCCCCCCCATTTAACATGTATTAGAACTCTATGAGCTACTGAGAGTTCTTGGTGAGAACAGTGCCGAGAAACAAGCACAGTGTTTTGCAGAAGTTGACATTGAGTATGTGGTGGCTTTTTTTTTTTTTATTATTGTCTTCTTTTACAGGTTCTCTTTGAAAATGCAATAGCTTAATACAGCATCAATGAGATGGTTAAATGACCCATGGAGCCAGATTGCCCAGCTTTGCTCTATCAGCTGGGCAGCCTCAGGTAGGCCATCTCTATCATCAGATTCCTCACTCCTTGTTGACCATGACGAGAGTAATTATACCTACTCATAGGGTTGTTGTGAGGATTAAATAGATTAGTCCCTGGCATTAATCCCTTGCTTGGAATAGTGTTTGGTATATATCAATCAATTAACAAGTATTAGCTTTCATTCATAATCTTCACTGTGAATCCATGAAGGAGGGAAATAATATTTCCATTTTTCCAGATGAGAAGGTTGAATCTTAGCACAGTTGAGTAATGGATTGATGATTGCCAAGGGTGATGACATTTAGAAAGATGAGTGCACATTGTTAGAGCTCGGATTTGGGTCACTGGCTGGCCTGTGGACTCAAAAGTGTAGGTAGCGTGCTCCACTCTGGCCTAATCAGTGGAGCTTCATAGTAATCCTTGCTACAAGTACAGTGTAAAAAAAAGGAAGAGAGAGAAAGATGAGACACTGCATGGGTATCCCAGAGTAAGGCCAAGGGCCTAGCAGTCAAGTTATAAGTAGAAGTTAAAAGGCTCCGGAGATAAACTTCTGCATTTTCTATCCACGCTGATAGTGAATGCTGCCTACTTACATCCGTAGTGTATGTTTCATGTGCATGTCTGCTATGTGTCACAGTGACCTTTCCGGAGACCATAGCGGGGTGACAGGTTTGAGCAAAGTACACGGCCTTGGGGTTGAACCCCGGCTCCGACACTCACTAGTTAAATGCCCCTCAGTATACACCCTCTTTCTGAGTCAAAGTTTCCTGATGTGTCAAAAAGGAGTCATAACATCTACCTTATGAAGTCAGTAAAAATTAACTGAGAAAGGACAGCAAGTATCATACACTGAGTGTAAGGCATACACGAAGCACCATGCAAGGTACTTTAGACAAATAACCCAGCAAGCCCCCAGAACAAGGTTGCTTTCCCCTTCCATACTCCCACGTTTTCCCAGGTGAATAACATGCATCACATCAATAATGGGCAATTCTTTCTTACTGCTGAGCAAGGAGCTATTTTATTCATTTGCAAGGGCCCAGCGGGCCCTTACTGAGTTGCCTCCAGGTCCCAGTACTGGGAGAGTGCAGGGTGGGGAGAAGTACCTCACCCCAGCTTGAGGGGGTGGGGGGGTAACATGTGGCCTAGTTAAAGGGACACATAAACAAGTCACTAGAATACAATGAGGTACAGCACCCCACGTGTTAGACACATGATGTTGTTAAAAGGCTTAGTAACATTCACTTTCAGCTGCAAACCTTCCCTGAATAAACCTCTTCTTATTCTACCTTCCACCCTCAAAGAATACTGCCTCTAGGACTTGCGACTATCGCCCAGGATCATTAGCACCTGCCTCACTTTCTAGGAAGCTCTTCTTCCAGCAAACAGTGGCTTTCTCTTTCCTCAGATCTCTCTGCTGGCAGAGATAGGAAACAATGCTACCTTCCTCCTGCAGGTGACTTCCTTTCTGTGTTTTAGAATCACTCTCAAGTGTTGGAAACTAGAGAAACTACATATTCAGTTGAAGGAAGCCAGAATACTACTTAGAATGCTGAGAAAGTGCAGCCCAATAAATCTCCTCATGTTTATGGTACATTTGTGCTTCCAGGCTGACTGAGAAGGGTGTAAACTTTTGCAACTAAAATTTAGTTAGGTAAAGAGTGAAGGCTATAAACAATGGAGAGTGCTGTTTTTCTTGCAGATATTCCCTGGAACACTGTAGAAAGATTGCTTCCTATAAAAGAGAAATGTACAACGTAACTTTTTCAAACCCTCTTCCACCAATGCAATGGGAAAGCACAGACTAGTAACATTCAGTTCATGCAACAAATGTTCGTGGAGCACCTAGCAGGGAATGGCACCCAAGATATGCCAGTGAAACAGTACAGTCAAAACTCTTTCTCTGTTGGGCTTACATCCTTGCTTAGAGGAGGCAGACTTCAACATAACACTTAAGCGAACTATATCTTAGAATGTAACGATTGCTATTGGAAAAAAATAAAAGAGCTTGTTAGGAAACAGGGCTAGACAGGTGTTAACAGGGATAGGAGAACTGTTTTTAAGCATGATGGTCAGGGCAGCTTTTACTGCGATATTATACAAGCAAAGACTTGAAGTCAGTAAGGAAGAAAATCAACAGTGGAGGAAATGTGTTCCAGGCAGATAAAGCCACCAGTAGGAAATCTGGAGATAGGAAGATGCCTGGTGAGTTTGAGGAACAGCAAGGGACACAATTAGGAAAAGACAAGGCCAGAAAGATAATGGCAGAGAAGATAGATATATGGGGTCTTGTAGGCCATTCATTTCCAGGGCTTTGATTTTTACCCTGTGTGAAAGAAGGAGCCCCGGAGGGTGTCGAGCAGCACAGGAATATGATCCTGACACTATGTGTCACTGTGCCTGCTGTGGTGGGGACACACAGGGAGGGGGGCAAATGGAGAAGCAGAGAGAGTATTTGGGAAGCAAGTGCAGTTGCCCAGGTGGGAAATGATGGTGGTTTGGATCAAACCGACAGAGATGTTTAGACTTCCTGAAGGATCAATGTTGGGTGTGAGAGAAAAATAAAAATCAAGGATGACTCTGAATTTTCTGGAAGGATGGGGATACTGTTGGTGAAGAATTATTGTAGATGGAGAAGATTTAGGAAAATGTTTTTGGCATGTTAAGTTTGAGATGTCTGTTAAACATCTGTGTTGACATTGATTTGGGTCAATTTAGCTGAGATAGAACTACATTCCCTGTCATTCTCTCCCTTGTACGATTCCAGGTGAAGCAGGCCATGAAATTTATTTACACCATGTTTGGAGGGAGCTATTGCATTCTAAAGACACAGTGTGCTCACGTCGTTGCTGATGGGCTAGCCCACACTGGTGCCAGAGGACAGTCCCCAAGCCTGAAGCTCTGCCACCTTATCTCATCTTTTGGTTGTGCTAATTTCACGGGCACATGTATGTGCAGCCCCCTGCAAACAGATCGTCATGCTCTTGAAGTTGGCTCCAGTTTGTCACTGAGCATTCCACTTTGTCCTGACGTTTTCAACTTCAGGTCCAGTTCTTTTTCTAATTACAAGTGGAGGTGGCCAAGAAAACCTCAGGACAGCACCAGATACCAAGCCGATAACTTTCCATAATTTCTTCAACATCTCCTATAATTGCATTCGCTCTCATCCCTATAATAAATCTCTCATTCCCCATTTTCGATAGAGGCTTGGAGCTCCTGACTGCACCCTAACTGATGAGACACCCAAGTGAGATGTTGGGTGGGTGGCTAGATACCAGTCTCAAATCCAAGGGAAAGGACCCAGCTGGACGTACAAATTTAAGCTTTGTCAATATGTAACTGCTATTTAAAGCCGTGAGGCTAGAGTGTACCACCCAAAGAGAGAGGATATAAATAGAAGAAGAAGTGATCCAAGAGCCAGGCCCTGGGCACATCACAGGAAAGAGGTCAGGGAGGAAACAGCTAAAGAGATTGAGAATGAACAACAGTGAGACAGAAGAAAAAACAGAAGAGGAGAGAAAATTGAAAGAAAGTGTATCAGGGATGAGACAGTGATCGACTCTCTCAAATATTGCCAGGTGGCTGAATAAGTCCAGGAATGAGCATGAGTCATTGTATTTGGTAACATTTTGATGTTACTATCAAGATTTCCAAGAGCAGTTTAAGTGGAATGACTAAAAGCCTGACTGGAGCAGGTTCAAGAGGAAATAGGAAGAGAAGAAATGGAGAAGAGAAATGTCTTTGTAAAAGAAAACAAAGAAATAGTGAAAAAAAAACCAAACAGGTAAACTGACTGTTGGCTTCTTTTAAAATGGGAGAAACAAAGCTGATTTGTTTTCTGATGGGAAGGACTCCATAGAGAAGGAGCATAAAGATGAGGTTGGAAGGGGACGATTGCTGTGGGATTGCTCTGGTGTGGCCAAGAGGAGCTGGGCGCTAGTTCACTACGAGCGGGTGCACACCACGATAGGAGGAGCACAAGTTTCCAGGTTACAGGTTAGATGTGTAGAATGTTGGAAGATCTCCTCCGATTGTCACAGTTTTCCAGTGCTCTAGAAAACAAAGCCACTGCCTGAGAGACTATAGATGAGAAAAGGTGCTGGAGGTGTTAAGAGAGAGAAAAGGAGTGAATAGTTCTTCAGCGGGCAGGAGAATATAAGGATGCAGAAAATACAGTGTGGTTGCAAGACGGTGTTAAGGGCCTGATTGAGGATCATGGTCATCAACGTAAAGCAAGAGCCTGTGGCATGAGTGTGTGTGTGTGTGTGTGTGTGTGTGTGTGTGTGTGTGTGTGCATGTGTGTGTGTGTGCACACACATGCCACACAGAGCAGCACAGGTGTGGTAACAGAGTAAAGCAATAGTGGAACTTAGCCTGATTCAAGGTTTTGTTAAGTGGGAACAATGAAGAGAGATGAGCAAGTGAAAATAGATGAAAGTGCATGTGGCAGAGTGATTATAACAATTGGTCACAGAGTTTTACCTGAGTAAGGAGGGGTGAAAGGAGGTAAGGGTCAGAGAACCGGTGATAAAATGAATGCATGAAGGTTCACTCGAGGAGCTATCAAAAGATGGTTGGAACCGAGCTGCAAAAAGGAGTAAACAGGGAAGGAAGGGGGTAGAGGTTGGAGAATGGGACCAGAAAATCAAAATCATTGAGTTTGGGAATTGCCGGGAATGCCACAGAAGTGAGTGGCTGAGGTAGAGAGGAGAAAATATTATGGGAGAATAGGAATTAAAGGAATGACCGGACTAGAATATTGCAGGAATCCCATGGATGTATACAGAAATCAATAAAAAATAATATAAGAAAAGTGTTCCAAAGAGTGAGTCAGGAGCTAAAAGTGATCCAGAAGTGAGGGGTGTGACTTCTCTAAACATTTCCCACTCACCCCGTCAGGATTTGTGCCAGGACCTTGCTGCCCAGGTATATGAAATGAGTGGGTTGGTGTCGTAGTTAATTTTCTCATTGCTGAGACAAAATACCTGACACCCAAAATTAAAAGAGGAAAGGTTTGTTTCAGCTCATAGTTTAGAGAGGGTTCAGTCCACAGTAGGCTGGCTCCAAGTCAGGGCGGCACAGCAGAGGGACCTGGCAGAGGAGAAACAGATTGTGGCGGGGCAGGCAGTAAGACAGCAAGGCAGTGAAGCAGCGAAGCCTTCCTTTCCCTTTTATCCCATCCAGGCTATAAGCCTTTTGGGTGGTGCCACCCACACCGGGGTGGGCCTTCCCATCTTCCACACCCAGAATCATGATAAACCAATCAGGGGACTAATTTACTTATCACACTCTTAATCCATATTCACACACCCTTGATCCAGCCACCTCCGAAAAGCCCCACTTGTGAGCTCATGAGGCTTTGAGGGACATCTAGATACAACCCAAAACAGTTGCAATAGAAGATGTCTTAGATGATTTTCAGCCTGTAACGTAAGCTCTCAGGTGGAGCTTGCTAGCTCAGATACCAGGAAAGGAGTTACCAATCTGGTACAGGACCTTTAGGCCACCACTTCCTTGCCCAGCTCACCCAGCAGGTGACACACACGCTGTCGGCAGAACCAATTCAGAATCACTCTGATTCCTCCCTTTCACCCACCCCATTCTGCTTGCAACTCCTTCAGCACCTACTTCCAGCATCCAACTTCTCTCCTTGCCTTGATGCTCAGAGATCCTGAACACAGCTTCCTTATTCCACTCTTGTTACTCTGGGATTCTGATTTTCCACTTGAGTCTTTTTCTTTCCAATCCCAAGATACTGCAGCCAGCCCAGTTCCTCTCATGGCTGAAGCCCTCTCCCTCACCTTGTGGCCAAGACTAACCCAATTACAGCATTCTTAAATCTCCCAGGCTGACTCATACTTGTTTACAAAGGGCAGGAAACCTTTTCTCCTCTCTCCACCCCTAACAAAGCACAAGCTGAGAGACTTTGATCCTTTTTTTCATAAGGATCCTGAGATATGGCGGTAGGTGGACAGTAGAAGCCTGAGCTTCCAAATGGCTTTAGTTCAAACACTTGTCTGTCCTCCACCAGAGAGATCGCTTTTCCTTCTAATAATCTACTTCTTCCAAGCAGTATTTTTAAATGAGCAATTCTGTGTAAAACTTGGTTTTCACAGGTTTTCTTAGTCCACTCTAGGATGGACCCACTAGAGTTCTCTAGATTACTGGGGATCTCTTCCTGGGAATTTCATTTCCTCCTTCTCAGAGAGTAAAAAGAGCACCCAGAATAGGCTCTGGAGGCTCTATTCCTTCCCTCATCGCTGCAAAATGAAATTCCCAGGACAGAGGGGGAGGAAAAATGTCACCTCTTAAGGCTAGAAGACTTCTTTCTGAGAAGGTGGTCAGCTCACACCCACAAAAGTACATCGCATACTCCCCCAAAATCCTACAGTCCCCTTACCTGCACTCTGCCAGCCCACATTTGTCCTTTAAATCTCACTCTGTCTTACATCCTGCCCAATTATCTCATTATGATTGTGGAATTAGGCTGACATCACATCTACATCCCAGTTTCTAACTCATCAACACTTAGTCACTGTTATTGGTGACACAATTGCAATATTTATTCTCCTTAGGAACATTTAGCTTAACACAAGGCTGCACATTCTCTAAATTGTTTTCTTCCGAATTATTTATAAACTGGTGCTTTTTGTGTGGTCATCGGGTGTCTTCAAAAGGAACAGTGACATGCCTGTTGTTGGTCCCTGCTCTGCACAGGGACCGGTCAGCTTATACATCTGGGTAGCAAGTTTCTCTTTGCCACTTAATAAACTGCAATGATTTCACATTTAGGTATTTCCCCTGTTACTCTATGAAGGGAAGAGGGACTCGTAAAAGTTAGCTTAGTGGGTTTGATTATAAAACTAAAGGAAAATTTTATGGATAAGTAGAAAGGAAAAGGTATTTTTTTTCTGTTTTGAAATTTAAATGCCCAGCTTTTCTTTGACAATATATGACATTTTATTCTAATATTTTTACTATTTGCAGCTTTCTTTATAACTTATCTGTCATCAACTCTGTGGTTTTACTATAAGTTCATTTCCTTAATACTAATGATATTATTAAAAGGCAAAAGGCAAATTTTCTATTCTATCTTTTTAGTGCAACTGAATCTTCTGACTAAAGATAGACTGACATTTTCTAATTAAAAATATCATTCTTCAGCATATGCTCATGAAAACACCATACAAATAAGTGGTCAGTATTTCAAAATGTACGGAAAGAAAACCTAATCCATATAATTCATTAATCTCCCCAAATCCTTCAATAACACACCACTGGCAATTTGATTTCACGCTACAGTATGTTGTGATGGTTAAGCCAAGAATATTTTCCTTGCACTCCCAGGAAAACGTGCCCTAAAGCAGCTTCACAAAACACCACGAGCCACCTTTTCTATCACGTGAGAATCCTTATTTTCACACAACCGTGGATATAGAAAGGTAGAAATTTTAAAACCCAAACATTTCCTCCTAAAATACATTCTTTCCAGTTCTTTGCTTCAGAAGAAAGTTTAAATCCGAGGCAGCAACTTACCAGGCTTGCAGCCGCCAGCTCCCAGAGAGGCTCCTCTTTGGGTTTCAGATTAAGCCTGAAACTTAAATGTAAAATGCGCTCAGTTAAGCTGCCTTGCGTCAGTGACTTTGTTTATTCCAGCAGACTCCACAACAAAGTGAAGTCCCAGTCCCTTCTCTCTGTAAAATCTTTAGATCATTTTCTTCCTCATCATGTTTCTCTCCTACACACTGAGTCATGGATGAAAAATGCACAATCTTGGCTCACTTGTCAAGGAAAAGGTGTGAAATGGACATGTAACCAAGCAAATTAGGAATTATTGATTGCAAAATAATTTAAAAGTTTTCTCAAAGAAATGTAGCTAACCCTGTACGCTCTCTGCTTGAATATACTTGGCAAGAGAGTAAGTTTTTTTTTCAATGCAGGCATAAAATAAGTGCAGGAAGGGACACTTCTGCTAGCCAAAGAGAAAGGGAGAGGATTCTAAAAGCAGCCAGAGAGTAATCGGACCCGTTTGCTCTGAGAGTTAATCCAAAGCACACTACAGGAGTGCACTAGTTAGCCTAAATTAGAGAAACGGTGGCCTCTTATGGGGCCCCAGATGTCAAATCGATTACATACGGTGTGGTGACTTGCAGTTTATTTTGACACTCATGCAAGTTAAAATACGGGATGATAGGACTGCTGTAGAAAAGCCATCTCATGCCTAATTGTTTCATTCCTATAAATAAGATTAAAACGGTCTCCTGCTACTATCTTCTGTCTTTCCTTCCCACCAATGTTGCCCTCCCTTCTCCTGGATGTTTTACAGATGCAAGCATATCCAACAAGGTTCATCTTTTTAAAACTTACTATCGATATGTAAAGCTCAGCTTCCTGAATGTTTCTGGCTTTCTGTCTCGTGATATAAACAAATAATCTTATAGTGTTTATTTTGATAACCCACAGTGAAAAAATATCTTACAATTGGGAAAAATTATCCATCTCCGTATGAGGGAGTTTCGCCCACTTGGAAATAAAATGTAAGCCAAGAATCACAAACAATAGGTAATGAGAAATTCAGCTTCTTTACTAAATCCCAAGTTCTTCCACACAAATTTTGCAGACGTGAGTACAGCCAAGAAAATGATCAAGTGTGGGCATACCCAAAGTCTAATAACAAGCAAATCCTAAAGATAACCAGAGAAGTTGTACCCTGTGTCCTTCCAGATTTGGTATTTTGTGGGTGTTTCAGGGAGGTGGGCTTCATCGAATGATATAGTGGTATGACATCCAAAATAGGCAAAGCACAGGCAACATCAGTGCAAGGTGTAGGGAGGAGAAAGAATATTTGAGGACAGTTCTCTGAACTTTGAGTATTATGTAGTTGGTGAAAAACAATAATTCACAGGTAAAAGTAAAATAAAATAAAAGATAAATAAAAATAAAGGCTCAATTTCTCAGAA
Organism: Hystrix cristata; assembly: GCA_004026905.1. Classification (NCBI taxonomy): domain Eukaryota; kingdom Metazoa; phylum Chordata; class Mammalia; order Rodentia; family Hystricidae; genus Hystrix; species Hystrix cristata. The sequence continues at coordinate 61,735 of PVJO010010526.1, forward strand.
ATGTATCTGCTAAAGATAATTACCATGATTTTCACTTCAAGTGATAGTACCAAATCATGAGAAGTAACACACTTAGCAGAAAACTTAGACAATGACAATCTGACAGTTCCATATTCGCTCAAATGAGTAGCCCCATTGTGTTCCCTCAGCTGCCCATGAACCACAAAAACAGGAATTACCATAGATCAATATCAAGATTCTGAGATAATTATTCTATTAGCGTTCAATTTCATTTTTCTCAAGGGCACATTCATGATCTTATTTCCTAGAAATATATTTAGTTCGATACAAATTCATAAAAAAGTCTCAATGCAGACACTTCATAATGTCACTGGATGGACAATTTTCATTTATGCCCGAATGCACGTTGGCTGAAAACATTTTGCGGTCCTAATGAAAACCAGGAGAAATCCTGGCAAAGGTCTCCTTGAGGTTAGCGAACCTCATGAAATACCTTGTACAAGGAAGCATTGTTTGGAGTTGTGACATAACCGCATTTTTATGTACTTCCGGAGTTGATTTTCTGTTTATCTGAGCTGTAAACAGCTCCCAAAGGTCAGGCTACTTTGCTGACAAGTACTTTGATTTCCCTCCAGTTAAGGTATACATTTCGGCTCTGCTGCTGCAGTACTTTATTGTCTCTAGTTCTATTCCCTTTCTCCTGTGAAGGTCACCTCTCCCCCTTTGCCAAGTCTCAGAATCTGTCCCAGTCAACTGATATTTTATAAGATACAGACTGATGTGACCTCTCTATTCATTATGTGCTATTACTTTGAAACATTCATAGGGGACACAATACACAGATTTTCAAAATTAACAGTTGATTTTATTTCTTTTTCTTTTTTCCTAAATATCTTTTCTCATTGTAAAAGCAATAAAGGCTCACTATACAAAATTTGTAAACTGCAGAGAAGTACAAAGCACAAGAAAACGATAATAAAAATCACTCATACTATCATCAGATAGAGATAACTACTCTCAACCAGCCCTTTATTCCATTTATATATTTATTTTTAGTAATATTTAGATGATATTATGTCCTGGTTTTTTCTACCCACCATTATATTATGAGCGTTTAGATTTCAGATTCTTCAATTACAAGTTTAATTTCTACGTAATATTCATAATTTGTTTGATTTCTCCCATTGTACAGCATTTTGATGTTTCCCAGGTTTTGCTATTTCAAATAATGTTATGGAGAGCACGTTTCTTGCCATTGTAAATCTGACTTTCATTCAGAGCGATAATCAATCCAGTCGCCCCACAGACCGGCCAGGTCTCATTTGCAGTAGAGCCGAGGGCTTGTCTTCCCATCCTTCCTTCAGAGTCTTCCCAGTGAGGGGTCCAGACAGAGTCTACTGCCTGCCTGAAGCTGTATAAGTAGTTATTCAAATTTTGGAATTCTTTCATTTTTAAAAAATTTCATGTCTCATGCACTGCCAAGTACTACTTTATCTCTTTTAATTGTCTATTTAAAAACCCATTTAGTTAACATGTTATGCTAACTCCCGCCATCCCACCCTAGTCCCTTCCTCGAGGCCATACCCAAAACCCTCCTGGTTGACCTCCAGAACCTCCTGCCTCCAAACATCCCTGCACAGCACTACCAGATTGATCTTTCTTTAGGACAGTGTCTAGTTCAAAATTTCACTGATTTCTTAGTGCAACCCTGCATGGCTTTTGTTTTGCTTGGCTCTCAAAGTTGCACATTTCCCATCCAACCATTCTATTCCCCCACCCTCCGCTGTCTGCTGCTGGTTCCCAGCTTCCTGCCTTCCTCCATCACTTACTCTGTTCTGAACACTCTTTTGCTTCTTTTCATCTCTTCAACTTCTGTACAACCCTCTAGCGCCCAGCTCACGTCTCCTTTATTCCACGACATACAGTGAGCTTCTTATCTTATTTGAGATTGTTCAGTTTGACTTCAAGTCTCTGCTTCACCGTTTTTGCTAAAGGACTTGGGGGCAAATAATTCATTCTGCTGAGGCTATTTTTGCATATGCAAAAAAAAATGATTATACTAATACCTACACTATCAACCTC
>PVJO010010527.1:0-63654 GCA_004026905.1 Hystrix cristata
TCTGCCCTGTCTGCACCCCACCCCCTACATAGTCCCCACGTGCACAGAGACAAAGAATTTGAGGATGTGCAGGCAGCCAAGTGACAGGCCATCAGTCTCTGCCCAGACACCCTCTTGACAGCTTTAGCCCCGGCCCGGATGCCACCCCACCCGATGGTCACCCCCAGCACCAGGCCAGGAAGGGAGGCGGCCCGGGGAAGAAGGGGCTGTGGGGAAAGGCACGGAGTCCGGAAGCCCAGAGGAACAGTCTTCAACCTGTGAATCCGGCCGCGCCTGGCCCCACAGCCTCTCTGCTCCTGCACGTCTGCAGGCTGGTGACCCAGCCTGCGAGTGACAGGCTGATCCTGAGGCAGCTGCCGTGACTCCTGGGGAACAGCCGTGGGCACCTCTGTGTGCTGGGCAGGGCCCGGCGGCAATGGCTCTGGACAAGGAGGCCAAGGTTTAAAACCCAGCGCAGCCACTTCCTGGCTGGGTGACCTCAGACTGGTCACTGAACTCTGTGCCTCAGTTTCCTGACCCGTAAAGAACAGTTGCACTCCAGGACAGTAAATGATATAAGGAAGGAGCGCTCAGAGGAGGAGACTGCTGAGCCCGACCGAGCCCTGGAGCAGTCCTGCCCCGGGCTTGTGTTCTGGAGTTTTCACTCATGAGTGTCCCCTGCCAGCCCACCCACTCCCAGCTGGAGAAAACCAAGTCAGGGATCCTGCACAAAACACTCGTGAGCTTGTCTTTCTAGGAAGACGGTCTCTTCCAGAGACCCTTGCTGACCTTTCTTATGGATCGTGTGCTTTCACAGCCACTAGGCGCTGTGGGGAGCCATCCCAGGAGGTAGCCAACTCCCCCCACACACCCCCACCCCCGTTTCATGGAGACAGAACTCAAGCCTTGAGGGTCAAAGCCTCTTCCCCAAGGTCACCAGCTGGAAAGAAAAGGAGTCAGGATTTGAACCCATGCCTTCAACCCCTGAGTACAGCATTTCTCCTGTTTCTGCTCCCATCCCTGCCACCTTGTTGGGGGATGGGCCTTCCGGTTAGGGACGCGGGGTTGTGCCCAGTCCAGCCTCCAGAGTGGCCAGGTCAGTAGTGGTAACCAGTCACCACCCTCCGCAGGGTCCAGAAAGAAGATGGCTTTCAGGTTTGTTGGGAATGACTGGTGTCTCGACTCTGAGGGGCAAGCTCAGGCCTCTGTGGGAGTGGAGCTGGATGGGGAGGGGAAGAACCATGTGTCCAAGAGGCATACAGACCTGGAGGCCCGGGCTTCCCTGGGAAAGTACTTCTGTAGCTTCCACCAGGTGCCCACCCTCCTCCCTCTTGGTTACTCATGCAACACGGACCAGGAGAAAGAGCTCAGAGGGTGAGAAACTGTGACTGTCAGAAAGCCACTCGGCTTCTCTGAGCATCAGTTTCCCCATCGATGAACAGAACTTGCATAAGACCTACTACTCCGAGATGATCAAAATATGTGCATATATGAAAACGCCGCCTTGGAACCTAATCTTTTGTAAAATGAATAGGCACCAATAAAAAAAAAATTTTCTTAAAACCTATTACTCCATGTTCAACGCACTGCTCTGCCCCCAGCACACTGCTTTACACACAGTAAGTGATAAATGTCCGACGAGTGAGCGAGAAAGTGAATGCAAGGGCTGAGCCCAAAGTGAGCAGAGGAAAGAGGCTTCCCTCGAGCCGTGTGATGGCCTCCTCCACCATCCCCACAGCTGCATCCAGCTGGTGTCCAGGGCACCTCCGCGGCCCCAGCCACACCGCACCTGGTTACAGGTGGAGGGCTCCAGCACCCGAGCTGAGATGTGCTGTGGGTATGGACGACACATAGCTTTTTGAAGGCTCTGCGCTCCAAAAGAGGAAGGTAAAATAGCTCATCCATGGTTTTTTATAGTGATAACCTATTGAAATATACTATTATGGACACCCAGGGTTACATAAAATATCTCATGAAAATGAACCTCACCTGCCGCTTCATACTTTTCTGATGTGTTATTAGGAAATGTGAAATGACACGTGGCCTGCGTTTGTGGCTGTACTGCATTTCTGGGGCAGCACAGAAGAGGTCTGGAGGATGCCACAGCTGCCAACTGCAAGGGGCCAGGTGAAGATGCTGGACGTTCAGTTTAAATGGCCCCAAGCCCCTCCCAGCGCACACAGGTCCCGCACACAGCACTCGGCCGCTACTCTCCGGCCCAGCATCCTGCATCCCATCCGAAATCACCCCTGGCCTCACCCCCGGGCTGGGACAGCCCTGGCACAGGGTCCCTGGGAAGCCTCATACACCCATTATCAGGCACCTCGGCCTCAGTCCAACAGTCATGTACCTTGACACCTCTCTCCCTGTCCCCATTCTGCTCCTCTAGTCGAGGCCTCATTCGTTCACGCCTGTGTCCAGCCGCTCTTCTGGGGCTCCTGATACATCAAGGAAAGGAGTGCTCGAACCTTCGGCTCCTGGGAGCCGACATCCTAGTGGCGACAAAGGCAATAAGCAACCACATTAAAGCAAGTACATGGCATGTGTTAGGAGGTGTACATGCGAATGGGAACAGAGCAGAGCTAGAGTAGGAAGAGCAGCCGCACGGCCTTCCCAGAGTCCTGCGTGTGGCTGGTTCTCAGCCTTACAGCCTCCTGCGCTGGTCAGCTCAGGTCAGGATAGTTTGTACCTGGCCACGTGTGGGTCTGCACATCCCAGGCCTGTGGGTACGCGGGCCACACACCTGCTGCCACCACAGCTCATGCACTCGTGTGTGGCTTCTGTGCCTGTGGGCAGGCCCATTCCCACGCGTTCTCCCCCTCGAAGAGGCCCAGCTGCGTGCAAGGGCTGCCCAGGTATGTTTGACTTCCCAAAGCCACAGCAGGAACATGCGCTGCGATTCAGGAAGTTGCCATGGCAACCGCCGGCCCTTGTGCCATCTCCTGCAATCAGTGCTGGGACCCCGCCACCCGCTGGGCTTCCTGGAGATTTGTTCCCTATGGTGGGAGGCTGGGGGAGGGGTGTGGGGGTGCCTCTTAACCCTCCTCCTCTCCTCGCCTATCTTCCCTCTCCTCACTCAGCATGGCAGGGCTGCCAGGCTGAGAGAGTGTGGCATGTAAGAGAGGGTGGCCCTGGGCTGGAAGCAGGGACTCAAGTTCTGATTCCAAATAAGTTGCAGGGGCCTTGGGTGGAACCCTTCTTCTCTCTGCTTCCTTTACAAGGTTTCCGTGGGGTCTGGGCAATGACATGCCATGTATTAAGTGCTCAACTAATGCCTCAGTAGAAATTGAAGATCTAAAACAATCCTTTGCCTTTACTGGATTTCAAGGCTCTTTCTCATCTGTCAGTTACAACAGCCCTGGAGGTAGATGCTTTCATGTCAGTTTGCCAGAAGAGGAGCCTGAGGTCAGACCTGTGGAGACGAGGCCAAGGTCACCAGCCCTGACTGGTCACAGGAGGCCCGAGATCTTGGGAAGACCCAGGAGAAAAGTTGGGACCGTTCTTTAGACAGGCGATGAGGCCTCTTCTCCAGTTCTTGATGCTCTTGTCCTGGTTTGGAAATGGGGAGTGTTGAGGGAGTCTCTCAGAACCCAGGGGCTCCTCAAGGGAAACAGCCCTGTTCTGGGAGGCAGAAATCTAGGCTGGTGACGGGAGGCGGGGTGTCAGAGGCGGGGTGTCACTTGCCACCACTGTACCTCACTTAGCTGGTGCTCTAGATGAGATGATGAGCCCGATGACCCCAAGGACATGTGGCACTTGCATGTCTTGTGCTTCTCCTATTCTAGACCCAAACAAGTTCGCAGGTGCTTACAACCTGGGGTGGCCCTCTGTGAATTTGCCAAATGCCGAATGAATGAATGAATGCCGGGCAGAGACCTCTGCTGCTGCCTGACGGGCGCCGCGGCACACACACTCTTAAAGAGACAGGAAAGAGAACAGCATCTCCGCCCTCCCAGCTCTGCCAGAGCCTCAAGCTTCCTATTCATGATACCAAGATTCTATTCCTCCAGCTCCCCCAACGCTTGCCAGAAAGTCACCTGAGTAAAGGGAGAAGGAACTGTGTGCTTAGCACATTCCTGGAGCCCCTTTTATGCCCAGGACCCCTTTTAATCCTCACAACCGCTTGGACAGTAGGTCTTAACTGCCTGAATTTTATGGGTGACGAAACAAAAGGTCAGAGAAGTAGAGTGACTTGCTCAAGATCACGCAGCTAACACAAGGCAGAGCTGGGATTCGAACCTGGGCCTCCCTGATCCCAGAGCCTAGCAGAAAGACCATTGTTGATTTCTGCTTTACCAGGTTGCTTTGTCCCACCCTCGACAGAAGCTCTGCTAGGTCCGGGGCCTCGGGGGCTGGCCCTCCCTGCTCTTTCAGGCAGGGAAGATGCTTAGACACAGAACTGCAGGAGTGAGAGGACCCTCCAAGGATACCCAGACCAACCCCGCCTGACCAGCTCTGCTCCTCACAAGATGGGAAAATTGAGGCCAGGCCTGGGACCCAGAATTAAAGGCACGGTCCTATCTAGCCACAGGGCATGGTGGGAGGTAAGTTCAATCCAACAGGACTGAAGGCCTCCTGCACTCAGAAAGGGGATGGGTGCAGCTCCGGGGATGGCTCTAGGGCAGGAAGGCCCACGGGTCAGTGCTTGAAGAGTGTGGAACCCGCTGGCAGAGGGGAGAGGGAGCAGGCCAGACACAGGGTGGGGGTCGGTGGCCTGGCTGAGCGGAGGGTCAGCAGCCTTGGCCAGGCTCCCATCTCCAGCCCCAGGGTGAGTGCGTGAGGTGGAGCTGAAACATTCAAGCAGCTTCCTCTCCTTTGTTGGGAGTGATGTCGCCCATTTCCTGGATGTCCAAGGACCAGCTTCAAACAATAGAGCTGTCAGGAAGCCAGGAAGGGGCTGCTGCCCTGTGCCTGGTCCTGCCCCATCCCTCCCCAGCGCCTGAGACCTGGCCGGCCGGCCTTTCTGCTTATCTCTTCCAGTCTGATGTCTCCCTCCACAGTCAGCTGTGTTTCTGTGGACAGGCCACCTACCTTCTCTGGGCCTCGGCCACCCGTCTGAAATTTGGAGGACCTACCCTTACGTAGCGCACCCAGCAGGCTGACGGGAGGAGGCAGTAGTAACAGTAGGAACAATATTGCAGCTGCTACAGCACATGTGGGTAATATGTGTGGCAGTGCTTGGTTTGTAATAGGCATTTGTAATGTGAGTTGGCTGAAATAATGGAAATTGGCAACTCACATTTTTCAACCCCATGAAGTGCCAAGACTTTCCTCATATATTATCTACATACCATGTGTTAAGACTGACAGTCTGAGGGGCAAACAAATCTGGAGTTTAAATCCCAGCTCTGCTCTGTGACCTGGGATAATGACGTAGACGTTCTGACTTTTGGTGTCTCCATCTGTGAAGTGGGAATAACAAGAATACCTGTGTCAGGTGTCATGGTGAGAAATAAATGGGCAGAAACTTGTAAACCTCTTGGTGGGGTACCTGGCAGAGAGCAGGCACCCAGTGGATGCTGGTTGTTACCATTCCCATCGTGGGCCTCCATGGCCTACTTCCATCCTTCCACGAGTGTTCTCCTGCCTCCAAGCCCCACCCCTCGACTCTCCCTGCGTCCAGCTCTGCACGGCCTTGGAATATCTAGCTGCAGCCTCACAGGTTGATCAAAGTGGGGAACTCAGAAATCTAAGCTCAGTCCTAATTTCACTAGTATCTGAGCCTTTTCCATCTCTGGGCCTCAGTCTCCCCATCTGTAGAGTAAAGGGAATTTCTTCATCTCTAAGGGTGTCCTGGCTCTGCTGCTCCGTGATTTAGTCCCATAATCAATGCCTGACGTGGGTTTTGTCAGCCCCCTGGAGCCCACACCCAGCACGAGAGGGCGTTGGTGTTCCCAGCTCACCAACAGAATGGATTCCTCCCCAAAGAGGGGTACTCACAAGTGGTTCAAGCTGTCTCCAGGCTTGGGAGCAGAGTGGGTGTTTTGTCAAGAGACATGGCCTTTTCATTAGTGCCATTGTCCACCAATTAGGCCGACGCTGACTCAGGGCACACAGTGCTGGGCCGCCGTCCCGCAGGCTGTGGTTGGAGCACGGCGTTCTGTGGGCCTGCTCTGTGTCCCTGAAGAACTTGGCTCTGCTCCCTGTGCAGCTGGTCCCATTAAGCCCCCTGCTGGGTGCACCTGTCACCTCGTCAGGGTCACACTGGTTGCACATCTACTTGGTGTCAGGCAGTGTACAACCAGCTTGTTCCTGGATGAACAAAACCACCCGGAAGGGAAGCACCGTGTTATCCACAGTTCCAGGGCAGTGCGGGGAGGGGGCTGAACCTCAGAGAAGACGGTGTGTTTCTCAAGTCTCACTGAGGACAACATCTCAGACAGAGCCGCCATTCGGACCATGTTTGCCAAATAAATTTAGAGCTGTGTAGCCCCAGTCACTTCTCTCTCCACTTCCGCTCCTGCCTCTTCACAAACCTCTGTCACCAGACTTCCAGTTTGCCGACTCCAAACTGACAACTCAGTGGAGAACCAAGCGGCCTCTGCCTTGAGATGCTCAAGAAAAAGAGGCAGGCCAGTGCGACTTACTGCCCACCGCGGCCTCTGACAGATGAGGCAGCCACATCATACAGAAGCAGCCAGGCCAGCAGTCAGTCACTTCAGCGTTTTTCATGACTGTTCGGGATTGCTTGTGTGGTTCTACTGCCACTTGTTCAACTCTTCTGCTGCTGGTGGACACTTAGGTCGTCTCTCTCCAGCTCTGTCTCTCTCTGTGTCTCTCTGTCTGTCTCTCTCTCTCCATTTCTTACAAACAATGCTTCAGTGGAATCCTCATACACATCTTAATGTATTCACATCAGCATTCCTGCGGTAGAAATTTTTACAGGTGTGGAATGGCAGACACATTTCATGTTTTGATAGGTGCAGCAAACTGCTTCCCAAACACAGATGCGCCTGTGCTCCTAGCAGCAGGAAAGTGCCCATTTCCCCACATCTGGTTCAATACTTGATATTATCAAGGCTGTACATTTCTGCCGTATGAATAAATGGCATCTCATCGTGGTTTAATTTGTATTGTTCTGGTTGCTAGAGCAGTTAAACATCCTTTCACAGGCTTGTTGGCCATTCTGATGCTCCCTTCCACAGGCTGCCTGTCCACAGCCTTTGTAGGTGTTTCAATTAGGATGTCTGTCTTCCACCCACTTTCTGATTCAGCTGTGTCTCAAGTTTTTGATCGCACTCCTGTCCTTTTTGCTTCTGATGCTCAGACCACCTGATCTTCCCCATTCTGTGGATTAAATTCTCCTTTCGGCCCTCCACACAGCAAGAGCCTCCAGTTTCGGCCAGTGTGAGTACAAGAGGGATGCGCTGAACTTGGCCCAGACAGAAGCAGTTCAAGTAGGGGGTGATTTCCAAAAGGTTTCTCTGTTAATTTTTAAAGTTACGGGCTTCATAATAATCCTCTAAACCATTCGATCGGAAATAATAATATGTAAAACAATTTCTAATAAGGGAAATGGATGATGAAATATCTGAATCTCTTCCCTCTTGTCCTTCGAAATGTCAGTGTGGGTGAGCTATTTAAAACAGAGGCCTAAACTGGGTGGGGGAGCACATGCCTATAATCCCAGCACTCTGGAGGCTGAGGCGGGAGGAGCACCATAAGTTCGAGGCCAGCCTGGGCTATGTTGTGCATTTAAGGCCAGCCTGAACTATGTAGCAAGACCCTGTCTCAAAAAACCAACCAACAAACAAACAAATGAATGAATGAATAAATAAAACAAAGGTCTAATAGGCTTTCTCATTTTAGTGCACTTTCTGGAATGAACTACCCAGGTGATTAGATCTACAGTATTTCAAGAAAATCATCAAAGTCTCACTGTTTCCCCCAACATGTTGGCTAATAAAGAAATGATGTTTCATATAATTCTTGATGTGGAAAGGAGTCCAGGTGTCATTTTGGTCCAATTCCTTATTTTACAGCTAAGGAAACTGACTCAGAGGAAAAGGTGGCTGGTTGCGTGACAAATCAGAGATGGAGCCAGGCATCCTCCAGCCTTCTCTTTCTCTTTGCCTGGCTGCCCATCACACTGATATGGGAGAATATATGAGAAAGAATTTTCTTGCAAGTACTGGGGTTTGAGTTCATCCCTGGGAACCTCAGATCCTTGGAAACCACCACAGCAACACAAGGTGCTGCATGTTCAACAATCAGATAAATAAATCAATAAGCCTTTAAATCAGACCACTATCACACCGCAGAATCCCTTAGTTTCCGATGGCAAGTTAAGGGAACGTGATTATCATTTTTGAACTTCAACTCTTCCACCAGAGCAGCAGAATTGATTAAAACAAGGCTTCCAGAAAGGGCATGCCTGCTTAATTTGCATTCAACCCTCAAATTAAAGGAATACTGGCATGCAATTATATTTCTTATTACCACAGCCTAATGTGACCTTTTATGAATCCCTCCCTTCAGTTCACAGAAAGTATTTTTACTGAAACTGCAATAGGAATTTCTGGGTCTTTATTTTTATTTTTAAATAAAAACAAAAAGCCTGAGTGCTCCATTTTTTGCCAGTTGTGTTCACCATTAAGATAGAATCCTAAGCCTATCTCCTGCTGCCAAATAGACAATACCCTTCTGCTATTTCTGCATGGGGTGATACACATTTCATGATTAGCCAGGCTATCTCCTTTGAAAGGAGATGGTGGTATAGCATTCATTCAACAAATAGTTATCAAGCCCTGACTATGTATCTGCTGCTGTAGACATAGTAGACATCGTAGCTATAACAGCAAGCCAGATGTGGTTCTTGCTCCTAAGAAATAGGAAGGCAGTGATGTGTACGATGCTCTTGAACAGAGGAAGATGGGGGCTCCTGGGTGAGGGATCGAGGGATGCTTCCCAAAAGAGACCAAATCTGAGCTGAATCTTGAGGGAGGGTCCATAACAAAGAGGTAGGTAAGAGCACTTAGGCAGCCGATGAAGCAGGAGGAAAGGGAGCAAAGGACAAGCTGCAGGGGACAGAAGTTGGGGTTGAAAGCTGGAAAACTCTGAGTTACACTCAGGGACACTGTCACTCTGAGTCTGGACTTTGTCCAGCGGACTGTGGAGACATCTGTGATAGGAAACATCCCCATCAGGATAAAGGCAGAGGTAAATAGGCTGCAACCTGCATGGGGCCTTCACACAAACTACTCCTGCCTAGGGGTTTGCTTCCGCTGTTTCCTAAGACTGCGACACTCTTCCATCTGCTCCTGTTCAAATACTACCTCCTCCAGGAGCCCTTCCATGGCCTTTCTTTCTAAACAACCCCTCCCTCCCCGCCAGCTACTGTGAACCTCATTTAGCTCCTTCTCACAATTTATCACAACCTGAAATCCTCTCGTTTCTATGTTTGCCCATTCAGAAACAAACGTTTCTTGGAAGCCCAGCTTCTGTCTTGTTCATTACTCAGGACTACAAGGCAACTAACACACTGTAGGCTTTAAAATGTTGACTGAGTAAATTTACTAATTGATTCATGTCTTTCCAGAGTCCCAGCTGCAAATACACTCCCTTTTCTTCCACTGGACAAAGCATAGATGAGTATAAAGGCTCAAGAGTGATTATTTTTACAAAATCTATAATGTTCTAGCCCTTCCCCAGGCCAATGAAATGAGAATTTCTGAGGGTGGGATCCAGACATCAGTATTTCAGGGTCCTAGATGCATTCAAAGTGCATGAAGGACTGAGAAACTGATGACCTTGAAGAACAAAAGCATGACTGTTGGAAACTTCATTTGTTTCCCAGATCCACCACTTCTTATATATGACTGTATCTTATTTAAACAAACTCCTTGTGATATATCTTATAAGTGATCAAGACCCACAAAGACATCATAACCCCAAATTGAAACTTTCTATGTAGTAGAAGCCCAAGTACATCATGATCTGTTGCAGGGAATAAGAATACATCCTGCCTTGACAGTAATCCCAGCTACTCAGGAAGCTGACAGAGAAGGATCACAAGTTCAAAGCCAGCCTGGACCATTCAGTGAGACCCTGTCTCAAAAGAAAAAAGAAAAAGGAGTGGTGTGTTGCTCATGGTAGAGCACCCCTGGAGGTTCAATCCCCAGTATCGTAAAAATAAACAAACAAGAACAACCCACTAACCAACCAGCCAACAAAAAAACCATCCTGTCTTATACCCAAAGCATTTCAACTGGGATTCGATACCTACAAAGATGGCAACTTCACTTCAAATGGTTACTCCTATTTCTACATAGAAGAATTTGTTTGTGATTTCGTAGCAAGGAGGGAGTTAATTATTTGCTGGATGTGTGTCGCATAGTGAGCACTAGGATACAGAAAGTAAAACAAGATAGAGAAGTCCAACTCTTACAACACTTTTCCTAGGGGAGATAAACCATACTCAACACCACGACATTGGTGTCATATGCTTAGTGTGTTGTAACAATGCCACCATTTATCAGCACCATATATACTTCTTGTGTATAACTCTTTAAATCCTAATAGTTATACCAGGAGGTAGGCAGTATTATTGTGCTTCCCTCTCCCCCTTTTACAGATGAGAAAAATAAGGTACAGAAAGATTAAGTAAGGCTATTACAGGACAGAGCCTGGGTTCAAAAACACACAACCCAACTCTACACCCCTTGTGCCCACATGTCACGCTATATTGTGTCATGGAACAGTGGGGCAGGAAAGACCACTCCTGGCTATAGGAAGGGGACGCTTCCTGGGGAAGACAGCACTCGTATTTGCCTTGAGGGATGGGTAGAGGTTCAAGAGGCAGCGATGGGGGAAGAATCATTTCCTGGCAATGGACAGCAGCGGAGTAGATCCAGGAGTTGGAAAACAAGCAAGGAAAGGCATTTCATAGAGTGTAGGGTACATAATAAGAAGTAAGATAATGATGGGAGAAGTGGGCTGGCTAGGCCAGACTGTGGAGTGTCAGAATTGCAGTAAGGATTTGGGCTTTAGTTAAAGTACACTGGGAGCCACTAAAGGTTTCTGAGCAGCAGCAGAAGCAGGTGCAGCACATTGGGAGGATGGACTGGGGGGAGACGGCAATAGGAGAGCAGTTAGGAAGTGGTTTTAATAATCCAGGCAAGGGAACAAAAACAGCCTAAGACAGTGACAGTAAGATAAAACAGGAAGTAGCAAATGTGAGAGATTATAGAAGAAGCTTGACAGAATTTAAGTGTTAGACTGGAAGTTGGAGAAGGGACAGCGGAAGGAGCCAAAGATGCATCTCATGTTTTGACATTGGGAGGATGGAGACACCGTGGACTCAGATAGGGAAGACAGGAATGGGCTTGGCAGAGGAAGAGGGGACAGATAAATTTCCTTTGGGAACGTAAGGAATTAGTCTCAGTATTGCCAAGCCAAACCAGCAGGAAGATCTCCTGTTATCTGAAGCTCTGTTCAGAGGTTTTTTTACACTACTGCTTTGAAATTGTTCTGTGGCCTTTTACCTACTGGAATTAAGACTTGCATTTGTTGTGGGGGATTTAAGCAATCATTATCTTTAATTACTTAGACACATCTATCCTTGAAGGCTATGATGTCGTGTAATTCCATCAAGAGTACAGGAAAGCCAAAAGTTAGTTTCTTTGTTCAAGGAATTCAAAGCGAGTTTTGGGGGGTGGGAGGGAACAAGAATTTCTGTCCAACTTGGGCAAAAGTTAAAACATCCTAGAATTGAATTAGAAGCCACTAACAGTTCAGGACATTTGCTCTGATTCTAGAGAAGGAAGTTAACAGTTGAGGGATGGATGATCGGTGCTAGACCTGCGGCAGCTAGACTATTAGGCATAGATTCCCACACTCCCAAAGACTGTAGGTTTATTCCCTGGTTACCCACATGTAGCTGATGAGCCAACAGCATTAGCATTGACAAGAAGCTTAGACCCATTTAATCCGAATCTTTGCTTTAGTACAATCTCTAGGTGACTCATCTGCACTTGTTTCTATTAAGGGTATAAGCTTTGGCATCAGATGTAACTGGGTTTACATCTCTGCTTTGCCACTTACATCTTACTGACTCCTCAGTAACTTCTTGACCTGCTTCTTCATATACAAAATCAGGCTCCAGCCCTACACCCTGGTTTCACTTTAGAACCGCCTGGGGAACTTTTGCCCAGGACATAACACAAGCCGATTAAATCAGAATTCCTGGGGGCAGGATCCAGATATCAGCATTTAAAGGTTCCTAAGGGAATCCCAATATGCAGCCATACACCCGAGAACCACTGTTGGCCCTAAAGCACAGGAGCGCGGCCGCTGGAACCAGACAACCTTGGCTTGTATCCCACGACTATCACTTTTCGTTAAGAGGCTGGGATTTCTTAACTTTTCCCTAAGCTTTAGCTCATCTGTGCAACAGGTTCGACCTACAATAGTATCTTTCAAAGGACCCTGAGCACAGAAGACAACACATGTAAAATGCTTGTCATGAAGCAGTTTAATGAGTATTTGTTACTATTCATGCCAGACTCAGCCTCCTTTGCAGAAGAAACCTAGACAGTGATATTCAGCTTGAAGTACCACATAAATGCCCACCCATGGCTTATACTTTACTCACCAGGGTGACTTCCACCAGGTTTACGAACTTTGCTTCAGGTATTTTGAGAATGCAAGAGCCAGTCACAAGAGAGGACTTCCAGAACTCCCTTAGAAAGTGGCAAGAATGATGAGACAAATGTGTTCAAAGGAAAGGGGAGTATCTTGAGGGAGATTAATGGAAATGTCTTTTACTGTAATAAACTTCAATAAATTAAAAAAAAAAGAATGTTAAGAACCTATTCTTTCTCTCAAATGGAAGAAATCTCAGGCAAAGGCAGACAGCAAGGGAAATTTTCACAACAGGTGGGAGATGTAACCAAAATGCTTCCAAGTGTGGGGTCAGCATGGAGTAGGAGGAGACATGGCAGACCATGCAATGCCTTTTCCTTGAACTATCCTCAATGGCAGGCAAAAGCCCCCACACCTCCTCTAATGCCTCGCTGCCATCTCCCCCTTTGGAGAACCTAGAATGAGAGTTGGAAGTCTTAAGAAAGACACTCATCCAACTGCTTTTCTTTATACACTTCTGCAAAGGAGAATCCATGGCTCAGGGAGTTGAGATGACTCACAAAAGGTCCTATGCAATTTAAAGCCACAGCCAGAGGTATAGACTGACAGTCAGATAGAGAGGAAACGGCCTAGTAGTGAAAAAGGAATAGAATTGGGGGAGGGGGGTTAATAATGCTTTGAACCAAAGAGCTTTATAAACACTTGTGGCTCTAACCTGCCCAGGAGGTAGATAAGCATGTGCCCTTTAGTTTGTCCTCAAACTCAACCTCTCACAAGAGGTTAAGGAACACACCCAAGGTTGGAATTGACACTCAGACCTCCCAACTTCCTGGCTTTGGAGCTGGGAGCTCAGCCTCCACCTCCCTTGTCTATCAGGAAAAACATCTGGGTCATAATGCTTGAGGATGGGATATCAAGGGGAAATGGTGGAAGTTAGGTTCTTTAAGAAACTTTGAGCAAGACTGCCTAACACCCAGCCAGGAGCCCCTCCCATGCCCTGAGTCACAAGGCACAAACATTTCTTTAGTCTATCCTGGATGCTTCCCTGGAATGACCTTTAAGGAAATCTATCTACTTGAAATGTTGGAAGTGGAGGAGTTGAGACTTCAAAGTGTGTGACCAGAGACGGGCCCAAGGAGCTGTCTCAGGTCACAAAGCCCTTCCTTTGTACCGTTGCTCCACACTCTTAACGTGGCTCCCCTGTGCAAAGTGAGAGGAACGGGCAGGACCATGAGAAGAAAAAGCGAGGGGAAGTCATCTTTAAAGGCCAAAAGGTTACATAAAACATAATAAAATACAACTGTTTCCTTTAAAAATTTTAATGGACAGGAAATGGTATAGAATAACTGCCAAGTCACATAAATTAACTTTTTTGTTAATGTTTGTGATCCAGGAAAGAACACACTATCAGTCGATGCAAACTACTTGGGCGTTTTCGCCAGTCGCTGTCCGGGTGCACGACTGAGTGTGGGCTGTGGACCCATCTTCACGTGGTCCAGAAAAAGAGGCGGCTGCCGTGTTTGGCAGGCTTCAGGTCTCCTTCTATCTCAGGGTTGGGCTCTGGTCTCGGTCGTGAGTGATAGGGATTCTCTGGTAAAGGTCGATCTGTTTTCACTTTGGTGACCTGGGAGGGGTAAAGATGTAAGAGGCAAAGTTGAAAGTAAGGCTGCAGTCGTCTGTGACCATAAGTGAGCCTCCTGGTGTCTCTTTCTCCTGCTGCCCCAACTGCTTCCAACTTTAAAGCCCCAACAAAGCACATTTATTCCTGGAACAACACCTAGAAATTCTACTTTGCATCCTTCTGCATGGTACCAGCTGAGGATGCAGATAGGAACATGATACGCCATCCTCGAGGGGCTCCCTGTTCAGTGAGGGACACAGACAGGAATATCAACAAGGCCTCCTGATCACCATATTACCCAATTACCATACTGGAGACACAACTGGTAAGAGAGACTCTGTACACCTCACCCACACTGAGGGCTGGGGGTGTGGTGGCTTCTGAGAGGTAACATTCAGCTTAAACTTGAAGGACGAGCAGGAGTCAGCCAGGAAGATTAGGGAAGAACAAAGAGCACCTACAAAGACCGAGGTACGCCTTTAGAATGGCCAGAGCAAAGGCTGCAGGAAGAGGGTGGACAACCAACCAAGCTATTAATTTTGTCAGAAATGATCTGAGCACATTATTTCATTTCATTCTTATACTCCTATCAGTTCACTTTGCAGAGGTCAACTAGGCCTCCTGGTTAATAGGAGAAGAGTTAGAACACAAGGCCAGATCTGCTTACTCTAAAGCCTGTACTTTTTCTTAAAAAATATTACTGGTGACTGAACTCAGGGTCCCACCAATGCTAGTCAAGACACTACTTCTGAGCTATATCCCTGCCCTTTTTATTCTGAGACAGAGTTTCACTAAGCTGTTCTTGCCTAGGCTGCTCTTGAACTTGTGATCTTCCTGCCTCAGCCTCCTAAGTGGCTGAGATTATAGGCATGCTCCACTATACCCAGTGTAAAGCCTGCATTTTTAAATCCCACACAACATTAGTACACAGGATGATACTAGGCTACTGAATGATAAAGGGTACTGAATGATGTGCAAAGGTGTTTGGATTTTAATCTGGAAGCAGGAAAGTGGACTGGAGAGAGGCAAGACCAAGCTTGAGGAGCTGAGCCAACAGGCCAGCTGAGATGGTGAAACAGTGAACTGTGACAGATAAAGAGATGGAAGATAGCTACACCCACATTACCCTACCAGTCACCTAAATCTCAACTTCAAAGCTACTGGCAATAAGGTAAGGAAACGGGCCCAGATAAGCTGACCACAGTTACTAAGTCTTCTGATTGCTAACCCAGGGGTAGGAACTCTAAGCAACTCCACAACATATGACCAGACTGATCTGCCTATACATATAAATTCAGAAACCAGCTTGTGTTTGTTTGTGTGTGTGTGTGTGTGTGTGTGTGTGTGTGTGTGTAGCTTTCACGCATAAAATCACAGGTATCAGAATCACCCCATGTGACACTCACTACTCTAGTTCACAGGTGAGGGCCACAGAGACCGAGTGGCTTAAGATAAAGACACATCGCAAGCACAAGGCCCTGAATTCGATCCCCAGCACCACAAAAAAAAAAGATAAAAACACACGGCAGCATCAGAGCTGAGCTGGAAGCCAGGTCTTCGAACTGAGAGCAGTTTTGTTTTTATCTGCCTTTGAGACAGCTTTCCCGCCTCTGCATAACCGGAGGAAGCTAACAGTTCCTTATTGCTTGACAGAGTAACTCCAAATGCCTTCAGCAGGTATTTGAAGCTTTTTCAAGGATTTCAAGAAATTTATGAAATAAGCCTAGAAAAATGTTTCTCAAAACCCATCAAGAACCCCTTGAAAGAACAAATTATTGAGGAAAAAATAATAAAGCAACTTCCTCTCCTACAGCACCTCCAGGAAATTAAAGGAGCAGCGGCACGCCGTCAAACCAATGACCAAGCAATGGCTTTCAGCAGCCTACTTCACACTGCATTTCCCGTCAGTAAAATGTAACTCACAGGTCACGGGAACACGGTGGGAAAGTACACCTGAAGTGCCTGCTATGTAGTAGGTACTTCATTAAGTTATTTTTAATACTGTCATGATGATGGGATTACGGGCGAGAGTGCAATTCTGCCGAAGGTCAGAAACTTCAGGGAAGGGCATGACGTCTAAGCCGAGGTCGGCAGGGTAGGCAGGAATTCACCAGGGCAGTGAATGCAGGAGGGCAGGGCAACCGGGTGGGACAGAATGCAAACGTGAATGAAGGGACAATGCAGACTGTATCCAGCTCGCCGTCACTTTTCTAGCAAGAGCCTGGACACTGAATTGAAGTACAACAAAAGCCGATAATCTGCTTAAAGAAATACACCTTTGAAAGAGTTAAGACAACAATACCTCTTTATTTTTCAAGGTTTTAAAATAATGTTATTACAAAGATTTAAGAATAAGTATGTTTTCTTAACAGGATGATTTGTTAATTCACTTGTCATGAGTCAGAAAAGAAAAAGGGTAGTTTATTTGTTAAATATGTAAGTTCGACCACTTTCCTACTTAGAATCATAACTATTTAAAATAATCTGTTCAGTACAGCAAAAAGAAGAAATGTGAAGTAAAGATAATTATGCCAGATTGGAAAAAAAAAAAGGCTAAGTTACCCCTATACACATGACACCAAGCTTTGGACCAAAAGTATTCACAAACGCTACACACAAAGGAAAGAGGACTAAGATTAACTGTCGATCAAAGTGCCAAAGTACTATACTAGGGATTCACAATATAAAGAAGATGCTCTATCTTTTAGCAATTGAGAGTCCCTTTAAGGTTTTAAAAAAGAAAGTGATATATGATTTATTTTCCACACAGAGCACTCGTATAGTCGAGGCACAGTCTCACCTGTAAATTCTTCAATTTCAGAGGGTGAATTATCTCCTAAGGCCCAAGGTGACCCACCTTCCCCTCCCAGAACTACATGTACTTCAGGTCAAGAACGCCTCTCCAACCAGAAAACAGCAGTAGAGCCAGTGGAAGAATTCCAGGAGCTGCTAACCTAATAATGGCCACATGGAGTAAGAAAGGGTAATAAAGACACTCAGGATTCCAGCTCTGGTGTTTCAGGAGATGATAGTATCACAAATAAGACAGGTAATACAGGAGAAAGAGAAAGAAAATACACTTTTTAACAAGCATGTACTTTCTAATCTTAGGTATGTTACTGAAAAATCTGGCACAGGTCTGATACTATTTGCCCCTATGAATTCTACCATAACCTCAAGGATGTTCTCGACTAACAGTGCTTCACTAGCATTTTGTTTATCCTCTTCTACTCCCTTCTCTCCTTCAATTAGCCAATTAACCAAAAACAAAGGACTGTTTCCATTAAAAATGCTCCCTTTTGGATTTGTACAATCGCTTCAAAATTAATCTGTCTGGGAAACTTGGACCTCTTGTATCCTGTCCATCCTCACAGAGACCCCTCTCTGGCAACCTCCTGCCTTTCTCCCACCCCTGGTCACAGTGACACCACCAGGAGCTGTTTTACCTTTGACAGTTCTCCCAGGTCAGGCCGCACCCAGCCCAGTTTGTCCAGCACACACTCATCAAACTTTGCCTGCTGTTTGCGACAGTGACGAAGTGACTGCAGGCCATAAAAATCGACACAGGTCCAATATTCTGTGAAAGGTTCTGCACAGTGACGCTTTATCTGCCTGGAAAGGAGGGCTAAGTTAGGGGAAGCTCTTTGCAAAACAACAAAAACAGAGAAGTGGAAAGGAAGCAGTCAAAAATCTCAAATACATAGCCTTTTTTTTTTTAAAGTATGAGAATACTCTTATTTGTTACTTGTTACGACTTTAAGATGCTTAAATTGATAACCAGTAAGTACATACACACATGCATGCACACATACGCGCGCGCGCGCACACACACACACACACACACACACACACACAAATTTCTCAAATAAAACTTACTCTTCTATGCAGCAAAAAGAAAAGGCACAAGTATTTAAGTATTTTACTCAAGAGGTGAAATTGTCACCCGGGGCCTTTTTCTTAAAATCTAACTCTAAAGAGTACCAGCTTACATGTTTAGAAGAGAAGGAATCATAGTCAGAGAGAGGCAGGCTGACAGAGTCAGAGCTGACAATGTAAAGGAGATAGAATTTCAAAAAGTAAATACACAAACTAAGGGGCAACAGATCCTGGGGTCTCACATGCCTTTAATCCCAGCTACTTGAGAGGCTGAGGCAGGAGGATGTTAAGTTTGAGACCAGCCTGGGCAACTTAATGACTTGGGATCCTGTCTCAAAATAAAAAGGGGTGTGGATGTAGCTAAATGCAAAGACTCTGGGTTCTATCCCCCAGTACAACCGAAAAAGAGGGGAAAAGAAGGGAAGAGAAGAGAAAGGAGAGACAGGAAGGGAGATGGTTTAAGGAAGTAGACAAGAAAATCTGCTTTTTATTCCTGCCCTTCAGCCACTCGGCTCCCCTCCTGGAAGTCCAGCAGTCTGACCTGTTTCCCAGGTACCCTCCCAGGCACTGCACGAATAAGCTGCACACACTCATTCTCTACTTGAGAACCAACCACTCTGGCAGAAAGCTACCATTTCAAAGGGAGCTCTAGATTCTTCCAAATGCTGTTGCCAAAAAGAAGCTGCAAACCAACGCTCTCACAGTACAGATTCAGTTACCCACAGCCAAAACACCATCATCTACTAATGCCACAAACAGTAACTTCAGCAGAGGAAAATTCCTCTCAGGCTGGCAGTTAGGCACGTTGGCAAGTTGTGACACTCAAACAGTTTACCTACTACCTCTTGGTCTCAGAAAAAATGTTCTGCCAATATTCTCTTAGCAAATAAAAAAATTTTTAATTAAATACACATATTCAACCTTGCTAACAATCAAATCAATCCCAATTCAATCATAATAAAATATCATTTCATATCTAAAAATATTTAAATACACACGCCAGGAAGCAGTGCTGAGGACAGCACAAATTGATCCAACTTTAAAAAAACATAAGGCAGTAAAGTTCAAGAATCATAAGTAATGTTTAAAGCCTTTCATAGAATAATCTTATTGCTAGGAAATTTATGCCCCAGAATTAAAATTAAAAGATGAAAAAGTGCTACACAAAAGGATAATCACTATGGATTTATCCAAACAATGAAAGATTGAAACCATTAGTAATGTTCAGTAACAGGAATTGGTCAAGTAAGTATATTATGCTTGATTTATCTTCTGATGGAGTATTGTACAGCCATTAAAAATAATAATCATGAAGACTACATAGCAGCTGGACATGGTGGTATGCACCTATAATCCCAGCAAATCAGAAGACTGAGGCAGGAGGATCACTGCGAGTTTGAAGACAGCATGAACTACATGCTATGGTGAGTTCAAGGCCAGCCTGGATGACATGCCAAGACCATGTCTCAAACCCCTTCCCCACACGAAGACTACACAGCAATTTAAAAAATGTTTCCAATAGGTTCAAGTGAAAAACCAATTCTTAAAATACTCAAACTATGATCATAACCACAAAAATAGGTTTTCATGTGGACAAAGACAGCAGAAGCAAGAGAAGGGAAGCAGATATTCTGTAAGGTATTTCAGTTTTCCCTCTAGCATTGCTGTAGTAGACCTCTGTGGTTTTGCTAGCCAGCAGTTATTCCCCCTTCTTCCACAACATTTTGTAATTTTCCTTTGGGGATGCAACCCTTCCTAGTCCCTCAGCAATGTAGTTTAGATAAGGTAAAACTACTCCTCACTTCCCTCCTGAAGCACAACTGGCTGGAAAAATACACAGAAGGAGTCAGTCAGGATGATCGGACTCAGTGCTCCTGGCAGTGAAGAAATGGTACTGTCTGAGGCTGCTAAGCAAGGAGCTAGGCCACTTCAAGTGGCTCGTGGGTGTTTCTGCTACCGCGAGGGGACAGCTGCTCTAAAAACAAGGTCAATGCAGAAAAGCAGGATTAAGAGATTATGAGGAGAAAAGAGGAGGCAAAAAGACATATAGGAGTTTTGAAATCATTTAATCCCTTGAACACAAACCTGCTTGATGCCAAGACCATTTCTGGACTTTAGAGCAGTAACAGCCAATTCCCTGAGCTGAGTTTCTGTCTCTTCTAACGCAGCTCTGCCCAATGTGGCTGTCAAGACGTTCTATAATTACACACCTGGGTTTTTGTACTTACGAGTCCAACACAGCTGCCTACCTCAAAACCTGACACAAACCACTTTTTTCCATCACAACTGTGCACGCTATCCTAATGATAACAATCTAGTGAATGCCTGCTAACAAGCACTGTGCTGAGTTATTGTTATGTTCCTTTTCAAATTTCTCACAGCAATACCATATAAGACAGGTATCATTTTACAGTTTAAAAATTGAGGCTCACAGATTAAAGAGCTTGCCATATAATTAAAACAAAACTAAAAATAACTACTGTTTATTGTTTATTTCAGTCTATCTGATTGCAAAGCCCAGGAAATTCCTACTAAAATTATCCTCCCATTTACTTAGGTGGATGGTCATTTATTCAAGAGCACCTTGTCCCAGCTACACAGGCATTGATAGCAAAGAGTTTTACCTAAAGAAGTCCAGAGCACACTTGTTGACCAGCTTGCCTTCTTCTAGACACCGCCTCGGGTCTTTCTCTTCCCACCGGCACAGCATGAACTCCTTGTTGGCCTTGTCACACTGGGCCCCGTAGTGATGGGCAGCAGCTTTAAGCACAGCAGAGCTGACTTTCACCTGGGAAAGGAACGTGGGAAAAGACCACAGGCTGAAACAAGCGCCGCCTCCTCGACATTACTGAATGTTGGTCAAAGCAGAGGAACACAGAGGTAGCACCGTTCTGACTTTCTGGCTGTCATGATAATTCTCTAGGATTTATGGTGCTTTAAAGATCACAGCACTCTTTCATATATATTGTTTTCTTCAATAATCTCACTAAATTGGCATTACTGTGCCCATTTCAGAGATGAAGACATGCAGCCCTGACAGAATCTGGCTTAAAAGGAGAGAGGCATGTGGAATGTGGGGAATGGGGGCAACCCTGGAGAGCTTTCCTGAGTTTCCACTCCAGGAATAAAATTAATAGACTAAGGGTATAAATATATATGATTCCCAAGGACTAGGCAGGCAGCTGTGTTGAACACAGATGCTAAGAGATTGGAAGGGATCAGAAAGAGCATCTAGTCCAGCAAATTATTACTAATACTAAATTACTAGAATTAGTGAATTTTTAAAAAATCTTAACTTAGAGTAAATGTAAAGTTTCTATCCCTGTAACTATGCCTGTCACCCTTCCTTGCATTTCAGTACATTTTCTTGAAAAGAAACAAGGTGTAGCCATAGCTGACTCACAGGGGATTGCACACAGTCCAGGACCTGCTTAATACCTACACCACCAAAGGTCCTGCCAGCCTCAGCTCTCTACTGCCTTTTCTCTACCAATATCACAATTATTCATTTATTTATTTGGGTTTTTTTTTTTTTGAAACAGAATTATACCATGTACTTCAAGCTAGCCTCGAACTCAGTGATCCTCCTCCCTCAGACCCCCAAGTGCTGGCATTAGGGGTGTCTCCACCATTCCCAGATACAGTGTTTTAATTACTAGAACTTAGCAGAATACTTTGTTATATGGGAAAACTCTTCCTCAGTCTTCCTTTTCAAAATCATCTTGGCAAGCTGGGCATGGTGGCACACACCTGTAATCCCAGTATTTGGGAGGCTGAGGTAGGAGGATCACTTGAGTTGGAGGCCCAACCTGGGCTACATAGTGAGCTCAAGACCAGCCTGAACTACCCAGTGAGGCCCTGTCTCAGAAAAATAAAAAATATAAAACATAAAACCATCCTGGCTATTCTTTCAGAACACCCCCAACAGCTTGTGTCTGAATTGCATTAAATTTAGTTACATATTACATTAAGGGAAAACAAGTACTTTTATAATACAGGTTGAGCGCCTCATCTAAAAGGCTTGGGACCAGAGGTGTTTCTGATTTTTTGAATATTTGTGTATCTTGGGGATGGGACCTAAATGTAAACCCGAAATTCAACTTACACACATAACCTAAAGGTGCTGTTATGAAATATTTTTTATGCACCTTTTTTTGGTTTTTTTGGAGACAGGGTCTTGCTCTGTAGTTCAGGCTGGCCTTGAACTATTAATCTAGGAGGGCCTCAAACTCATGACAATCCTCCTGCCTCAGCCTCCCGGGTACTAGGATTACAGGCATGCACCATCACACCCAGCTGTGCACCTGTATTTTAACTGCAACCTGTCATATGACAGCAGATGTGGAATCTTCCACTTGTATTATCATGTCAGTGCTCAAAAAGCTTCAGAATTCAGAGCATTTCAGTCTCTGGATTTTTGGATGAAGGATGCTCAACCTGTCTTGAGTCTCTGCTCAAATTTTATGTCTTCAGAGAGCCTTTTCCTGATTATCCTACAAGCCAAAAGCAGGAGTCACTCATGTGTCTACATCTAATTGATAGAATGTAACCTCCAAGAGGGTAGGGTAGAGACACTGTTTTCAACAGAGATCCAAAACTTTAAAGATGATCAATTCTCCCTAAATGAAACTATAATTAAATATAATGTTTACTATGATTCAACAAGCACCCAAATAGTATCTAGCACAAGCAGCTGTTGAACACTCACTCACTCTGCCAGGTAATGGGGATACGACAGTTACGAAAGAGGCAGGAAAACATTAACTATGTCTTCCCATCCCGAAGACAGTAGTTCTTTCCACCTACCCATAGTCAGGTCATTCTTGCCCTTTGGTTAAAATTGCAGTTTCCTTTATAAAGGGACTTGTATATTTCTTGTTTATTCCTGAATACTTTAGCACTGTTGATGCTACCTAAATGGCGTTTTTCTATTGAATATTCAAACTGCTTATTGCTTGACTACTTATTGTACATTCTCTCTAGCCACCTTACTGAACTCTCATTAGTTCTGATATAAAACTTAAAAGAGGATTATTAGAAAACAACTACCACTTACAATTGAAAACTCTTTTCCTTCCCAATATTTCTATCTTTTTTCCTTCTTACTCTCTTTTCTTATCTTACTTCTCTGACCAAAAATGTCAGGACCATACAGATAAACAGCAACAGCAGGGCCAGGCATGGTGATGTGCACCTGTAACCCCAGCATTTGGGAGGCTGAGGCAGAAGAATTCCTGTGAGTTTGAGGCCAGCCTGAGCTACATAATGAGACCCTGTCTCAAATCATCAAAAAAACAAAAAAGAAAAGGGGAAAAAAACCCAAAAAACTAACAACAGCAGTAGGTAACTTTTCCCCCTAAACTTTAAAGCAGTTTGGTATATTTACTGTTGATACCTGCGATAGAGCTATTTAGATATTCCTTAAGGGAGTTTCTTTCTAATCCTAATTGGTGATTTTGCTTTACTGTTGCTGTTTTTCTCTACAAGCTTGAAATTTTCAAGCTTCTTTTTATAAAACCTATAATGTGACACAGAGCATGAACAGATTTTCTAAAACTGATTCATGTGTCTAGAATAAAATCAAGTTTGTCAGTATATATTATATATACTTTAATACACTACTGGGTATGATTAGCAAAATTAAGGACTTAATGTGAGAAAGGTCTACAATTTTCTTTTTACATACTTTACGCGGGTTAAATTACTAAGATAAACAGCAGGAAAAGTAATTTCATGGCATAGAAAGAGAATAAAGTTATGACTATACTAATATTACAACTGTCATAATTACCCAAAGGTAAAATAATGATGTAAGTGAAAATTTTCATGACAATTCTAACAAATTTATGTAAAAAAAATCTGCAAATGTTTGTATTGCAGTTTTTAAAAAGCCAATGCGTGTTAACTAAGTGGACCATATTTGCTTGTTACCTATAAACTGGTGGAAGAATATGAACACTCACAAATTTTTTAAAGCTTAATACATTTAAAAAATTAAATTAGCTATATTTATTTCCTTATCAAATACTCTAAAATATCCTAAATGGCTGCTCTAACTACTCAAATGTCCATGGCAATCATGCACAAAAAAAGCCTTCAGCATTATTTACTTCTCCGCAAATGTGGAGGACTTATCAAAATGAAGGTACATCTGTGTTGTTCAGTGTGTGAAACACCATTCCTGTCACAGGGAAACCACGGATGAGAACTGGTCGCCGAATCCATTTCCCAGCTGATGAGCAGGAAGGATGTGCCTGAGAGGACAAGAGGTCAGTGGCAATCTCCGAACTGGAACTGGAGACTGTGATCTCCAGTCAGGCCTCTTCTCAGGACATCACCATCACTACGACACGCGAAGAACTTGAGATGTCACCACAACCCCTCACCTGCCTCTTCACTAACACATGAATTGCAACAGCTACCATGTCCTTTCGCAGCTGCTCACCGTGAATACCCTCTCGAATGCATTCAGTTCCCTTTGTCACAGGAACACATACTTCTGCATCCTTCTTCATCTGTCCTCACGCGGCCACCCTGCACAGCGGGGATTCTACAGTCTGCAGGTGTGGACAGGGAAGCAGAGAAAGGCCCAGTCTACACTATCGAGCTTCTAGTCCATGCTTCCTTAGACCATGTCTGCACCTATTTATAGTACTTAATTTATACCAGGCCACATATTTTCTTTAATGTATGCAAAGTAGAGCATGATACTACTTATTTTATAGAATCATTACAAGGATGAAATAAGACATGTAAAAATGCTAAGAACAGGTCCTGACACACAGAAAAGTACATCACCAATATTAGCTAGTATTTTTATTTTTACTCAAAATTGTGAATGTGTCCAAGGACTTTATAACCCAAAGCTTCTGAATAATTTTTCCATGAGTTCGTGTCACAGCTCTTGGTCAATGAGGTCCAAAATGGGTCTAACCTGCTCTCCAAACCTGTGGCTGCTTTTGCCTTCCCAAGTCCCACTGTTATGTCACACATCCAACATCGATCCTCAACCTTTCCTACCTCTGCTATTCATCTATTGCTAAGTCTGATCAGTTCCAGGTACATGTACTATACTTGTTCTTTCTTCTCTGTACACACAGTCACCAGTTAAACTGGGTTCACTAACATCTTTCTCAATTTAACAGCCACTGAGCCTAGTAATCCTATTTTTTTTCAACTTCAATCCATTCTTCATAAAGCTGCTGAAGTGATCTTCCTAAATAACAGTTCTTACTTTGCTACTAAAACAAATTAGCAGCCAAACCTTCAAAGGATTCAGCCTTAACAGCAGAATAAAGCCCAAACTTCCTAGTAGTAAGTGTTCCAAGTTTTCTGGATCCAAACTACCTTTCCAGCCTTCTCATCCACAACACTTCGAAAAGGGACTACTTGCTGTTCCCTCAAAACACTGAACTCACGTTTCCCAGAACCAATGTTTAGTCTCCTGCATTCTCTCACCTCCTTACCTTTGCTCATATCCTACTCTTGGAGTTTTTCTTCCATTTCTGCCCATGAAAATGTCAGTGTTCAGGGGCCACTTAAACATGTACTACATTACGCCCAAGAAGTGTTTTTTTTTTTTTTTATTCCCTTAATAGCCTCAGAGAATTCTGCAACTCGAAAACACCTCACACCTAGGTCTGCAAATGCTGAAAGCAACTAATCAAAGTGACTGTTAGGCCCAGAAATTAGATTTAACAATAAATCCTACTCTTTCCTTAAATCATGTCTCCCTCTCTTTCACAGTATTTAATTGTACTTTGTCTTATATTGTAGTTATTGACATAATTATCTCAGTTCAACTGTGTGAACCTTAAAGGCAAATTTATTCCAGATAGGCAAATCTTGTAAGAAATAGAACCTCAGATGTTTATTGAACCAAATTAAAAGTCCAAACAAAAATACAGTAACTCGAGTTTAACCTGACTTCACGGTAGGGTAAGAAACAAAAGACTGGCTCCATGGCAGCACCCCTCCTGGCACCTCTTAGTAAGTGTGACTTTCTTATAAAGTCCCTGAACACAACCAATAATTTCTTCAGCTGAGGAAAATAATAGCCGCCAGGCTCATAGGCATTTAAGAAGACTAAAAGAAGTAATGCAGATAAATCAACATAATATCTAGCATGTATTTTTTAGTCTTGTCCTCACTCTCCTTTAATATCTACTATCTGGTCCTGCCATGTCTGTCTTTTTATTTGGTGGGGCTGGGGGGGAAGGATGCTGAGAATTGAACTCAGGGCCTTTGTGCTCTACCACTGAGCACTGAGCTAAATCCCCAAACCCTATGTCAGTCTTCTGCCTTAAAACCTTCCATCTCTTCCTAGCACCTCCCAGGATCAAATACAAACAAACTGGTACAGCCTTGCGAATTTATTTCCAAGTCTTATCTCAGACCTGTGTACCTCTCTTAAAATCAGCACCTGCTACTTCCCACCAACAGAGTCACATCGAACAGAACATGGCTCCCTAAACACATAAGGTCCTGCACAGCCTTCTCATTTTACTGAGTTTTTGCACAGAACACAGTAGTTTAAGAGCATAGGTTTTAAATCCAGATCTGGGTTCATGTTCCAACTCTACCACATCTTAGGTATGTAATGTTGGGCAAATCACTTCTACTCTCAGGGCCTATTTCTGATCTACAACATGGAAAGGTTAATTATATCCTACCTTATAGTGCTGCTGGGATGAATTTAATTAATACATTCAAAGTAATTATTATATCCTGCCTGGCTTCTAGGATTGGCTTGACCACGTTAGCTGTGATTAGTAATACACGTTTTTGCTCCACTTCTCATGGCACTAACTACGCTGCACTACGACTGCCTCTTGATGTATCTCTCTCCCTATTAGAGTATAAATTCTATGACAGCAGGGACTTTATCTCTTCTTTCCCAGCGTACGTGCACACAGTAATTGTATAACTATCTCTTAACAAATGAATGCTTTAAATGTGTCCTGTTACCAAACAACGCAGCGCAGCTGTCAGTTCACTCGCTCTTCTCTTCTCGTCCCGCGGTAATGAGTTCTGCACCGAGGGCTCTGCTGTAAGTGACTGCAGCTCTCCTTAGAGCACCTGGGGCAGTATACTCATTTCACAAGGAGGTGTGAACGACATAAAGTGGCCACGGTAGATGCTTCATTTAAAAGTACCATTATTATTCACGGAAAGAGAAGACGGTCGCTGTGGGGGTGAGGCTCTAGAGCCACAAAGGGGGCGATAGGGCGGGGTAGGGACGAGATTCCCCAGCTGTGCGGGAGACGTTCGGGGTCAACCCGGGCCCTTGCTGGGGACGGGGGCGGGGGCGGGGGGCTGGCGTCCGGAGCCCACGGTCCGCAGAGACGAAGCAGTAGTAGGCCCAGGCCTGAGAAGCTGCAGCCCTCTGCCCCTCTTGTCTGTCCTCCGGACAAGCCTCACCTCATCCACTTTCAGCTCTTCCAGAGTAGGCAGCTCCACTATCCCGGGCATGGCGGCGGCAGGCCGGACCCCGGCGAAGAGCCCTCAGCCGGCTTGCTCAGGTCTCCTTGAACTCCCCTTTCGACAGCCGAGGACGCACGCACGCACGACGCCTGCGCCTGCGCAGCCGGCGGTACGCAGGCGCACTGCTCTACCCAACCACGAGCGACGGAGCATGCGCAGTGTCAGGGCGTTTTGCTATTTCGGGGGGGGGCCTTTGTCTTGGCTCCGCCTCCCTCTGCTGGTTGTCATAGTGAGGCGGTATCCGTTGAGACTCCGGGATCGAAGGGCTGGAAACTAGAAGCGGTCGCCATGGAGTACACAGGGAGCAAATTTATCGGGGAATATGTAGATAGGAGGTAAGGGTCGCATTTCATTCACTGTGCTCTGAATATCCGGGACTGGGAAAAGAAGACTGTCTGCCTCTGAAAAGGATCTTGCTCCAGGCACTCCCAGAAACTTCCCCGAGTAACTTGCTCAAGGACACAAATCTAAGAAGCAGTAGAGCTGAGATTCATTCATTCTGTGTATAGGGGTGATAGGGGTGTGTTTGTGTGTGTATGTGTGTGTGTTTGCTGACAGCTTCAGCTATGGGAATTAGAATAAAATGTCAAGATCCTTGCTCTCGTGGAGTGTGTAGTGTAGTTGGGAGTGTATTGCCACAAACAAATAAAAAGATAATGTCAGCTAGTGGTGTGTGCTGTGGAAACACATGGAGGTAGAGGAGGAGAGACTGTAGCTACTCAGAGTCCAGTATACGGCCATCTCCGAGTGTGCAAGGGACACTGGTTCCAGGGCCCCACATGTATTTCCTTCCCTCTCAGCGCTTTCACAGATGGAAAATATTTTGGGGGAAAATTGCTTCTGTCCTAAACATGAACAGACTTTTTATTCTTCTTTTTGTTCTGTTTACATAAACTTTATAGTCACTTAAATATTATAAATAATCTAGAGAGGGTTAAATTATATAGGATGATGTACAGTCAATTATATGCAAATCCATGTCATTTTGGACAAGGGACTTAAGCATGCACAAACCTGAGATGGTCTTAGAACCAATCACCCTCCAAAGGATGCCTGTATTTTCATTCCGTGGTTGGTTGAATCTGGAGTTGGAGAACTTGAAGGTACTGAGATCCAACTGTGTATGCTGTCTTCCTTCAAGGAGTTCACAATTTAGGAATTATTAGAATTATGTACACAAATGATTCTAATGTACCAATAATAAAAACTACTCAATTCAAATGTTGATTGTTCTCCAAGTACCAAACCCTGAACTTGACTCTGGTCCTAATTCTTGCCCTCAAAAGACTCACTCAAATATAATGGGACAAGTTCACCTAACACGGGTAACGATTCACTGTGGTCAGCACTGTGGTAGGCTAAAACAGAGGACACGCAGAGATGGCCACTATTCCTTGCCAACAACCCTGGATGAAAAGATGGAGTCTGTTTTATAGCTGGAGAGATTGGCCAGAGCGAGGTGAAGGAGAATGCCAAACAAGTGCTTGTGAGGATATGAAGTACTTCCATCATGGGACTGTAGAGATGGAAGAGAGATGAGGAGCAAGATTTTGGTGGAAACCATGATCTATATTTATTGGCTGGTGGAATCCCAGGGTATTCTAAATCCAAAGGACAGCAAGATCTACAGTCCAGCCAGGGATGGAAGATAGAGTCCTAAGAAAGTAGATATTTATACGGGATGCTATAGCTAATCCTTAATCAACTTTGCAAGGAAGATGTTGTTACCTTCCACTTTCAAAATAAGAAAAGGAAAGCTTAGAAGTCTTGAGACCCTTATCTAGCTCAGCAGGTGAGTGGTAAAGATGTTTGGTGGGTACTCCCTATCACAGCACTGTGAGGCAGTTCACAATGATCTCACAAATCAAGGAACTGGGGTTAGGATAGGAGAAATGACTTGCCCACCATTATTGATTCACAGCTAGGAAGCAATCGAGTCAGAATGTGAACCCAGTTCCGTATGCAAGTCATGTTATTTATTCCCACAAGGCCTTGCTACCAGGCAGGTGCTAGAGTTTAAACAGGTAGAGATGAAGGGTTGGGCATGTAAGACACAAAAATTTGAGAATCTAGACTTCTTTTAAGTGTGCAGTGTATTGCAG
Organism: Hystrix cristata; assembly: GCA_004026905.1. Classification (NCBI taxonomy): domain Eukaryota; kingdom Metazoa; phylum Chordata; class Mammalia; order Rodentia; family Hystricidae; genus Hystrix; species Hystrix cristata. The sequence continues at coordinate 29,644 of PVJO010010527.1, forward strand.
CAGCCATGTCCATAATTTTGCCCTTGGAATCTGTGTCTTGCTTGTGTACAGTATTTTTGGTACTACTGTAACCATGGTAGGGATTCCCAGACCTGAAGAGGGCATCTCAATTTTCTCTAATTGGCAAGAAGTCAGCAGTTATCTTGCTTGTTATACTTCTTTCCATAATTTGGCCATGTATTCTATATTGAATTTTTTTTAACAGTAGTTATCTAGAGTTGTGTTTGGGGCCTCTCAAATGTCAGGATGTTATGAGAGAGACATTATAGTAGTGGGAAAAGGGCTTCAGTATGAGGCAGGTCTGGGCTCAAGTCTACCACTTACAGGTTGTAAACTTAATTGACATCTGTTCTTCAGTTCTATCATTTGTAAAATGGGAAAATAAAGCTAATCCATTGGAGTGTTCCAAGGAATATGTAATGGAGCATAAGGATTTTTTCTTTATGTGGTAAATAATCAATAGGGTTTTTGTTTGCTTCAGAGGGGATAATTTCCTTTTAGAGTTTCGTCTGTTTTTGAAATGAGTTCGCACTGTCTTGCTTAGATCAGCCTCAAACTCTCAATCCTCTTGTCTCAGCCTCCCAAGTAGCATTTCCTTTTAGAGTTTAAAGGGAGATATCAGCTTTTTTATATACTAAGAAGTTGATACTTAACTTTGTTTTGTGTAGAATCTGCTGCTGCTGGCAAAAAAATGTAAAATGGTATAACTGTGTTGGAAAAGTTTGGTGATTTCTTAAAAAATTACATAGCCTTTCCACCTTCTAGGCATTTACCCCATAGAAAGTGTATTTCCATACATAGGGACATACATGAGCACTCACGGCATATTTGTTTGTAATAACTGAAAACTGGAAACAACCCAAGTGTCCCGTTGACAGGGAGTGAGAGATAGACTAGGTAGATTTAGGGCTAATAAACAAGACACGGCTTAGACGACTAATGTGCCTGTATACAGAGCCAAGAAGGACTTAACCAAAGGTTTACAAAATGAAGTTCAAGCTTTGTTCTACTTTTAATTACCTACCAGATATTTGTAAGCCCAAGTGCAGAGTTCCAGTTTTTTTGCAAAAACCATTTTTAAGCCCTTGTCTTTCTTAACAGAAAACTCAAATCATACTTTGCATGAGTGACAGGTTAAGGGCCCAGGAGTTCGTTTATCCCCTGTCCTTATGGTGGTCTCTCACTCTATCGGGCTACAGGAAAGAGGAAAATGGAGGAGAAGTTTGGGGTCATTGCCATGGCTTGGCAGTTGGTTGGCTTCGGTCCCATCCGGAGACCGCTATCAGCCCCAGCCCAGGGCCCAGCTCCAGGCTTTGAACCTGGAGTGTGTGGATGCAGATCGTGGAGACAGAGAACTCCTAAGGAGGAGCTTGTCTGGGGAGGAGAGGATGAACTCTGCTTGGGGTAAGCTGGAGGAGTCTGGCCAGTGGGGTTCAGTTGGCAGAAAAGGAGGGCGGGGGGCTAAACTCAGAGAAAAGGCCTGGCACACTACTGTGGAGACAAGGTTCTCAAGCAAAGAGCCAAGGAGAGAAGGAGAAGAGTCCTTTCTCCCCTGATGTCTTGTAGGGGAGTGAAAGCAAAATTACTTTCGAGCTCTTACTCTGTGCCCAGCCTTCACTGCCACGATCTCATTCCAGTATCTCAACCACTTGGGGGTGGAGGGTGGGGTCGTTGTCCCTACACAGGAGAGTTTCACACAGGAGAAACTCAGGCTTGAAGGTCAAAGAGGCTGGGCCAAGGTCACTGAGGGACAGATGGTGCAGCCAGCCATGTCCCAAGCCTACCTGGCTCAGATGCTGTGCCTTCACCACAGCCCATGACTTGTTGGCGTCTCTGTCTGAACCTCCTGCCATCTGTTCCGTCAGCTCACTGGCCTCTGTGTCCTTCATTCCTGACCCAACAAATGTGTACAGGGAGCCTGTTTAAGAAGGAAGTGTGCACAAGGAACGACATCAAGAATCAACAAATGGGATCATATCAAAATTAATAGCTTCTGCGCAGCAAAGAGAACTTCTATCAGAATGAAGAGACACCTACAGAAGGGGAAAAAACTTTGGCCCGCTACACCTCAACAGAGGACCAACATCTGGAATATAAAAAGAACTGAAAAAAGTTAGACCCCCAAAATAAAAGATCTAATCAAACAATGGGCAACTGAAATTAGTAGACACTTCTCAGAAGAAGAAATACAAGTGGCCAATAAGTACATGAAATACCAACTAAAACAATATTGAGAGTCCATCTTATTCCACAAAGAATGGCTATCATCAAGAAATCAAATAATAACAAATGCTGGTGACGCTGTGGAGAAAAAGGAACTCTTCTACATTGTTGGTAGGAGTATAAAGTAGTATAACCACTATGGAAATCAGTATGGAGATTACTAAAACAACTAAAAAAAAAAACAACCTAAAACTAGAAATTCTATTTGAACCAGCTATTCCTCTTCTAGGTATCTCCTCAAAAGAGTTAAAACTTTTATTACATATTACACTCATATTACAGTGATACAAGCATACCCATGTTTCTAGCTTTATTACTCATAACAGCTAAATCTTGGAAGCAGCCTATATGTCTATCAACAGATGAATGGATAAAGAAAATACGGTATTTATACACAATGGAATACTACTCTGCCGTGCAGAAGGATAAATTTCAGTCATTTGTAGGAAAATGGATGTACCCTGAAACCATAATGTTAAGTGAAATAAACCAGAGATGCAAGCTTAAGTATTTCTTGCTTTCACTTGTATGAGAAACCCAGAATACAGGTAAGGACCAAAATAAAAGATAAATAAAAAGTAAGGAGATAGATCTTTTTCAAATGGGAAGGGGAACAAAAGATGGAGGGGGGGAGGGAGAGAAGGCGAAAGGGATGAAAAAAGAGCTGAAATGTATTGTGTACATGTACCAATTCACCACAAGGAATGTGATCATTATGTGCTGCAAACATGTTCTAATGAAAAAATTTAAAAAAGAGGAGGCAAGATATGTATATGTAGCAGTTCCTAAGAATGAATGTATTTATGTCTCACAAACATACACTAATATATTTTTAAAACATTAAAAAAAATTGAAAGGACAATGTGAGAAATAAACCATTCAAAAATTTCAATAGCTTTTGTTTAAGAAAAAAAGGAAGTGTGAGCTGGATATGGAGGCTCGGGCCTGTAATTCCAGCATTCGGGGAGATCGAGGCAGGGGATCTCGAGTTTGAGTCCAGCCTGGGCAATTTTGTGACTTAGGAAGACCCTGTCTCAAAAGGGGCCGGCTGGCAATGCAGCTCAGTGCGAAGAAGACGTGTTCAAACCTCGGCCCTGCCAACCAAAAGGGAAAAGGACCACCCTAACGCTGAGGAGCCCCAACACTGAGGAGCCCCGGGTTCTCCTCTAGAGAAGCGCTGAGTCAGGACGGCAGACAGGCGTACAGTCACGTCACAGGGCCAAAAGTGCTGATACCCCCACAGCAGAGCTAGATTTAGGAGAGGTGGCTCCAGCCAGTGGCTAGGAATGGAGAAGGATTGAAGAAATGAATGAAAGCGAGTTTCCTAAGCACTCGCGGCATGTCAGCCCTTCCTAGGGAACCGCCATCTGGCAGTGGGGTTGATCTCAGGTTCACCTCAGCCACTGCACCCACGGGAAGCGGGCCAGAGGTCCAGCTGGAGTCTGGACCTCTGCTCCTGTACATGCTGGTCTCTCCCCTGCAGCCCGCCCACCGCACACTGTGTAATTGCTTGCACAGGGCCCCCCACTGCCTGTGAGCCCCCTGCAGATAGAGACTGTCTCTGCCCCATCCCTGCTGCATCTATGTCACATCCAGCAGGCCCGGCTCTCAACACAGCACCTTGCTCGTAGCAGGCTCTCTGTACACGGCTATTGGGAGGCAGGGCCAGAGGAAGGGAAGGATAAAGACAGACAAACAGAAGTTTGGGAAATGTCCAAGACTCTACATCTAGAAAATGGTGGAGTAAAATTCATATCCGTATCTCCTGTGTCTAAATTTCCTACTTGAAATATTCCACTTGTTTGGGGGCAGGGATAGGGGCTGGTAACAGGACAGTGTGGCTTTGGGTACATCCCCACCCTCGTTGGGCCTAGCAGGGAGGTATTTCAGTGGGCAGCAGGATCTCCAGGATAACCTATCGGTGAAGGGAGATGAACAGACAAGACTCTGCCCACCTTTTGAACAATATTGTGGAGCTTTTGAGGGAAACAAAACAAAAACATTGTTTTATTGCTGGGACAATAATGTCTGAGGATGCTGGGAATGAAGTCCCTGCCCATGCCCTCCTCTGGCTGTCACATAGGTCTCAGTAACTGCCCTGTGTCCTTGCAGGATGGAGGGCAATGCCGAATACATCCTCCCTACTGGCACAAGATATGTTGGGGAGATGAAGGACGGCATGTTTCACGGCAAAGGAACCCTGTACTTTCCCAGCGGGAGCCAATACGACGCCATCTGGGAGAAGGGACTGGCCATAAAGGTGATCAACTAGGGGTGCGGGGGAGAGAGCCTCGGGCAGGAAGACCCCCCCATCCCTGTCATGGTGCCCTGTCCTCCATGCCTGGTGCCCACCTCCTTCCATTCCCTCTTCTTCCTGCTTCTTGACCTTCCCCAGCTCTGGAATCTTCTCCTTCTGGATCTGGAAGGGCCCCTGGAGAGGCCATGATGAGTTTCAATCCTGTTAGGCCACTTCCTGTCTGATCTGGGGCCCATGATTTTGCCTCTCTGAGACTCTGGGTCAGATGTTGAAACTAGGTCATCAAGGCCACATCCTGGAGGCCCTAGGGGGGAATCTGTTTCCTCATCTTTTCCACCTTCTAGAAGCCTCCTGCATTCCTTGGCTCCTGACCATGCATCACTCCAACCACTACTTCCGGTACTGTATCACCTTCCCTCTCCCTGCTTTTGTCATCATCTCGTCCCCTTTCACCCAGACCTTGCCACTTCCCTCTTATAAGGACCCTTGTGATTACCTTGCGCACACCCAGATAATCCAGGATAACTTTCCACACTTCAGGATCCTTAATTTAGTTGCATCTGCAAATTCTCTTTTGCCATGCAAGGTAATATATTAAGTCCCAGCAGGCATAGACAGAGACGTGTCTGGGGGAGAGCTGCTCAGCCTGCCACAATAGTGGTAGGCATCTGCTAGGAGGGTTGTGGACGTAAATCAGACAAAATATGTGCATACTTGGCCAAGCTCCGGAGGTGCAATAGGCACTCAGTAAGTGTCAGCTTTTACTGTTACTACCACTGCCTCTGCTACTACCATTATAAATCAGCTGATCCAAAATCCCAAACCTGGGACTTGTGAAACGTGAACAGATTTCAAGGATCAGTGAAACCTAATTTTTATACAAAAGTTTCTATGTATATGGGATTATTTTTCTCTGGGGAAAAGATCTACAGGTTTTATCAGTTTCACTAAGAGTGTGTTAGGGCCTGACTCATAATCCCCAAAAAAGGTTTTCAAAACACTTCTTGTTTTATAGCTCGGAGAATCTAAGCCCCAGGAAGGGGATGTGACTTACCCAAGGTCACACACTGAACTAATACTATTGTGGGAATTTCCACCCCTGTTTCCTGATGCCTAAGCCAACACCGTTTCTGCATCCTGATACTCCCTTCAGCACTGAGGCAGCAAGAGCCACGCACGTGTTTGGACAAAGGGCCATGGCTGATGGCTCTGACCTTCTAGCTACGGCAATAATAAAAGAATAGTAATCACTTAATATTTATGAGTGCTTACACTATCTTACAATATGTACGTTATTAGAGTTCTCCAGGAAAACAGAACCGAAAGGAGAGAGAGACAGAGATAGACAGAGATTTATTAAGAGGGATTGGTGCCTGAGATTATGGAGGCTACCCTACAATCTGTCCTCTGCAGATTGAAGGCCCAGCAAAGCCAGGGCTGTAGGTCTACTTCAAACTTGAAGGCTGAGAACCAGGGGAGGCCATAGTGTTAGTCCCAGCCAGAGTCCCAAGGCCCGAGAACCGGGAGAACGGATGTCCAAGGGTGGGAGAAAATGGGTGCCCCTGCTTGAGCAGAGAGCAAACTGGCCCTTCCTCTGCCTTTTTCTTCATCCAGGCCTTCAAAGGACTGGATGATGCCTGCCTGCATTGGGGAGGGTCATGTGCTTTCCTCAGTCTACTGATTCAAATGCTAAGCTCTTGTGGAAACACCTTCACAGACACACTCAGAAATAATGTTTCACCAGCTCTCTGGACCTCCCTCAGCCCAGTCAAGTTGACACATGGAATTGGCCACCACAATCAGGCACTATGCTAAATGCTTTATGTGTACCATCTCATTGAATTCTCAATCCCCCCCATTAACCCTATATCAACCAATATTATCCTACCTTTACAAATGTGGAACCCAAAGGCCCAGAGAGGAGGTCACCTGCCTCAGTGCCAAGTTCGCGATGAGAGTTACTTCACTCCAACTGGCAGGCACAGAGTACTTTATATCCATTTCCTCTCACAACCATGATAATTGTTGTGGTCATCAATTCTTGTCTGTAGAAATGGGAATCCACTTTCTTGGCTGAAAGGCCTCAGCTTCTCAGATGCATGTGTGCCTTTGTATTCCAGGGCACGTATACCTTCGCAGATGGGCTGCAGTACGACGCAGAGCACTGGCATTACTGTGACAGCTATGACCGGAGATTTTACACCGAGATCTGTGGTGGCCTAAGGCCTTCAGGTATTCAGGCCCTTGCCCTTTCCCTCTCCCAAACTTGGAGGGAACCTGAAGGCAACTTTAAATGATTGTCTGTGGTCCACTTGAGCACCTCAAAGGGGAGGAACCAAGCTGCAACAGAAGAACCCAGATGAGCCCAAAAGAACCCATAGAGGCGCGAAGTCCCTTGCTAACAGTCCCCTGGCCAAGACCGGTCCTTAAATCTCAACTCCCCTGGCCAGTCCAGCAGAGCATTAGCAAGGCATTTGGCCCCCTCTATGCCTCAGTTTCTCTCTGCAAAATGGGGCTGATAGCATTGTCTATCTCCACAAGATTTTCATCAATAAGATAATTCGTATAAAGGGCTTGGAAGAGTGACTTGCACGCACCTGCCACCTGTTCTTATTTATGGTACCCACTCTAACCCTAAAGATAAGTATGTGTTTTAAAAGAGAGAAGGGCAGAGAGCAGAGCGCAGCACTGACGGGACTTGTGCTCTGTGGACCAGGTGCTGGCCGAGGCTTTCTGTAATCCTTGTCTCTCCTTGACTCCCCAGAGGCCCCTGGCTGGTCCCTTCCCCGGCCCATGGCACAGAGGAGAAACTCCAGGCCACGGTGTCCAAACATGTTTCCCACTGGTAGAGCTCACCTAGGAGCCCAAGACTTCCTCTCTGATACCCGCTAGATCACGCCGCCCCTCTGCAGAAGCCACGTTCCACCCCAGAGGGCGACATTTGGGCCAAGAGGCTGGCTTGGGGAGGGCAGAAGTTAAGGGAGTCTCTGTATTTCTAAGACTGGGTTCAAGAAGAACGTCAAAATGAGCATAGTTTTGAGCACAGCAGGGACAATATATCCAAGATGAAAAATGTCAAAATGGCTTTTAAACTGTAAAGACAGTCCCCGTGGAGTTGACAGAACATGGAGCCAGAAGGTCTGGGTTTGAGTCCTAGCATTCCCTCTCAACAGCTGGACGAGCCTGGGCAAATCAACCTTCATTAAGTCAGAAACTTCTGGAAAACAGTCCTGAGTTCCTTCACCTCCTGATGTTTGGCCTTGGACCTTGGATCAGTTGTTGGACCAAGTGAACCACCTTCTCTCCCTTTCCTTTCCTGACATCCCGCACACACACCAGTTTCCTCTTCTTGCTGGCTTCCCTCTTCCCCCCATCCTGCAATTATTGATGCTGTGATTTCCCAGAGTTCCCTGGCTCAGGCCTTTTTCTCTTGTTCTATACTCTTCCCCCTAAATAATTTGATTCACTTGTAAGCCTTACGCTGCCATCAGTTCCCAAACTGAAATCAGAATGAACCTCGGATTCTACATTCACCTGCACAGGTCATCCCTCTCCTTGTCTGCACCGAATTCATTCTCATCCCCTCCAACCCACTCCCCCAGGGTGATGGTGCCATGGTAAATATTTCGTCCATCCACCTAGATAAGTCTGCCCTCCCTTCCCCCTTGCCCCATGTGCAGTTCTCATCTGGCTCTGGCATTCTGCCTCTTAAATGTATTCCTCCAGGTGTTCATTCAACAACTATTTCCTGAGCACCTCCATGTGCCAGGCAGTGTCCTCCTCATCCACCATCACTGCCCTGTTCCAGACCTCCTCATGATTACCTGACTTCCCAAAGTCCCTGCTTGACACCTCCCCGGGGCGGGGGGAGGGACAGTCTGCATTCTGTGATCACTTGCATTTTTCAAAATGTAGATCTGAACCTGGTGCTGCCCACCAGTAATCCCAGCACTGTGGGAGGCTGAGGCAGAAAGATCACAAGTTCAAGCACAGCCTGGGCAACTTAGGGACTTAGCGAGAATCTGTCTCAAAATATGCAATTGGGAAAAAAAACGGCTGGGGTTGCAGCTCAGCGCAAAAGCCCTGGCTTCAATCCCCAGTACTGAAAGTGGATTTGGTTGCCACCCACATAGTCTCCCTCTTCAGTGTCACCTACAACCCTCAACATGAGGGTGCACACTCTCAAAACACCTTATTGTTCCCTGGTTTCTGCTGATGTGCCCAATTCATCCTCAGCTACCTACTCTGACTTTTTTCTTTCCTTTCTTGCCATGTTTGTTTCCTCTTTGTTCCTCAGTTAGATCACCCTTGCAGTTATTTCTCTGCCTAAAACGCTCTAACCCTCCCACTTTACCCAAATAACTCCTTCTCGTCCTTCAGGTCTCAGCTTTATGTCCATTTTTCCAGGATCCTCTTCTGTGAATTCCTAGACTAAGTGAGGTCTCCCCCCGGTATGTCACAGTGCAGTTGTGACCCTTTCCAGAGCTCAGATCAGGAGCTCTCATGTTTATGTTCCCACGCTACCCGCGAGCAAGGGCAGGGCTGGGCCTTCTTTGTGGCTGTATCCCCACTGCCTGCCGCGTAGAAGGTGCTCAGTTAGGAGCTGTTGTCGTACAGGGAGGATAATACTGACATCCTGTTGGAGGGACGGGTATACTTGGGGACATAAAGCAGTGACATTAACGAACATTTCCTGAGTACCTAGTCTATGGTGACACTGGCTGGCCCTAGGGGACCCACAACTGCCAGTCTTGGTGTCACTTGAGAACCCTGCAAATCACACCTCCTGGGTTAGTTGACAGGTCTTAGACTTTGTCATGGGCTTGTCACACCAACTGAGAGCCTTGGATGAAGAGCCCTCTGCTCTCCCACAGCAACTAGTTGCTCCAATGTGGAGGCTCTACCGGTTTTAAAGGCAGTGCGGTGGCCTTCCCTGCCCAGGCTGGCCTCCCTCATCTCCCCCAGGGACTTCCAGTAGTGCAGCTTTATCCCAAGAGGCCACTGCCTTTCTGTGTCACTCTGCCTTTGGTCTCAGGGCAGGAAGGGAGTTGTTAGGGCCTCTCTGTTGTCCTGCTCACACAGCGAGGTGAAGGTTAAAGGTGGCCCTTGCCTCCTCTGAACGTCTGTGAGGTGGGCACTGGCCCGAGACTTCAGCAAGAGAATGGCTGTAAAGCCCTTGGCAAAGAAGGAGTGCTCAGTAATCATAAACTCAATACCCATCGGGTTAGATCAGGGTCAGGGTCAATCTCAAGGTTAGAGGTAGGTGTATCATCAACCAACATTAGAACACCTACTGTGTGCAGGATCCTGAGCTGTGAGGATGGTGCTGTGTACTCAGTAGGTATATTAGCTTTCTTGTTGCTAGGACACAATATCTGACACTCACAACTTAAAGGAGGGTTTATTTTGGCTCACAGTTGCAGAAAAAGCAAAGTGGAAGAACCTGGCAGAGGTTTATTTTAGCTCACAGTTTTCAGAGGATTCAGTCCATAGTGGGATGGCTCCATGGCAGAAAGAGCATGGTGGAAGGGTCGGTGGAGGAAAGCTCCTCACCTCAGGGAGACCAGGAAGCAGAGAACAAGAGGAGGAGCTAGGCGAAGAATTTACCCATCCAAGTCATAACCTCTGTGACTCACTGCTTTCAGCCAGGCTGCTCCTCCAAACAACACGTTTGGGGGACATTTTAGAACTAAACCATAACAGTGGTCAGCTAGCTGTCTGTCCAGAGAACAGAATTATAGGCCGTACAGTTACAGGAACCTCAGAAGCTATTTATTATAACACCTTCCTTTAGTCAGGCCATAGCATTCCATGATACACACACACACACACACACACACGGTGCATGACCAAAAAGATGCATTGACTCCTTTTGTGATCCCAGCAGTCCCAGCGTCCCTGTCTTGGAGCCATGCCCAGGGTCTCTTCTCCCCTCCATGTGGGCACTTAGCATACAAGTCCCAGAGCCAGGCTGCTTCCTGGCTGGGCAACACAGGGCATGTCTGTTAGCTTCTCTGAGCATCAGTTTTTTTACCCATAAAATGAAGCCACATGGTTGCTCTAAGGAGTACATGAAATAGGAGAAGCATAATGCCTGGCACATAATAAACACTTAATAAATCCCAGCCATGCTGGAAATTCAGTGAGAATTAAGGTTGTCCACTGACCCACTTCTTTTCTAGTGTTCCCCGTATGTACTTTACCAGGTTTCCTGAGTGAGGTTAGGAAGTCTGTGCCTCTGTCCTTTGCCCACAGTGTGAACGCCACCTCTCTCTTGGACCTGTTCTCCTGTATACCTGGCAGGCTCTGGCTCCAGAACCTGTGCCCTCTGTCGTAGTGTCCCAAGAGAGGATTGGGTCAGGGAAGAAAGCAGACAGTCTAATTCTCAACACCCTGCTCACAGAACCATCTTCGGAAAGCACCTCTAGGAGTCTGTTTCTCCTGGGTTTGCCTCTTGCCCTGAATAGGGGGTGTTTAGTCCAACAGTGGAGCCAGGTTGCCACATAAGCATCCAGCCACAGGTGGCTTACAGGGGCATTGAGTTTGCATTTGGCTGTGGTGGCGAACTAATTATCTATTATACCCTTTCAAGTTATCTGTCAGCTCACCAATATGGATCCACCCAGAAAAATCCCCAAAGGTTGTTATGATTGTGGAGATGGCTTCTACAACCCAGCCACAAGGATCGTCAGGGACTATAAGAACCGTTTCCTGAGAAATGCAGGTAGGTTAATGCCAAAGCTCTGCAGCATGCTCACTCCTCCCTCCACCTGTGTGCAGGGTTGTGCATGCATGTGCACACATGCTCATCTGCATTTGGTAAAAAAAGAAACTTTTGCTGATAAAAAAACCCAAAAGTTGACTATCTGGCTATTTCACTATTTGTACTTCTCATGGTTGGCATATCTGTGCACAGTCACAGAGTGATGTCACACAGTAAATGTAGCACTGAAAGGACTAAAATACTTCCTTTGCATGCAGTCACTCGAGTAGTATTTAATGGACCCCTACTGTGTGCTAGACACTGTGCTTAGTGTTAGGGGTAAAACAGAGCAAAGCTCTGTAAACAGCTGATTACATCATGGGATAAGCACCATCAAAAGGAAAAACACATCTCAAAAGGGAAGGAGAATGGGCATCCCAGAGAGGTGGGAGTGATACTGTGGCAGCACCATGAAGGGGTATCTAATCTAGAACTGACTCATCAGAGAAGATTTGGAGAAGAACTTGGTATCTAAGTGTCACCAATTAACTGAGGGTTCTTTTGCTCACTTTGGATGGAACTCATGAACAGTCAGAGTGTAGCTCTTTAGGTGTTAATAGCCCTGAGCTTTGAGTGCCAGTGGCTATCAGATCTTAGTGTTAGTGGCCCTCTGCCACTGACCCGGGAGCTCCCAGCATCCCTCAGGAACTTGTCTGGTAACTGGAGATGGCATCTCCCAGCAGCTGTCCATGACTCTCTGTCATTCTCTGCTGTTATCTGTCTTCAGTGTCATCAGCCCCAGATGCTGGCTGCTTTCATCATCAGTGATCTTGATATTGTCACCTCTTAGTGTACCAGCTCAGCCTGCTGCACTTGAGAGAGAGAGAACATGAATAAGCAAAAATATGTCACCCAGAAGAGGCTTTGTTAGGACTTATGCTGCATCACAAAGGGGACTGACCTACTAAAGATAAAGGGGGAGTTGCGGCTTGCGCATGTGTGGTATCAGACTTTTTGTTTAGTTGTGGGTATGGAACAGAGTCCTCACCGAACTGATTAAACATGGCTGCAGAGGGTAGAATCATCCAGAGAGGTGGAGTCATCTGGATGGGCTTTCCCTGCTGCAAAGCTCCGAAGCAGATGTCTCCCAGAGCAGCGGTGAGGTGGCTGATGTAGCCATGACCAGCTGTGAGGTATTTGGGGCAGCCGTTGGAAAAAAGCAAAAGTAAATGATCTCTTGGGGAGTGTTGGGCTTTTCTGTCCAGAATAACAGGGAATTGACCATAGGCCTGGGGAAGCCGTTCCCAGCCAGAGGAAATAAAACAGGTACAAGGTTAGAAGGGTACAATACCATTCAGTCCACGAAGGCTGGTGAGCCCCTCAGCCAGCTGGAGGAGCCAGAACCTCACTTTAGTGAGTGAACTCAAGGCTAATGAAGAGTCGATTTATTAGTGACTAAACTCACAAGAGGCCGTGCAATTAAGAACATCATCTTTCTTTAATGCAGTGACCCCTAACTTCTCCCTTCTCTGGAATCGAAGTCCTGCTAAGGATAGCAAAATCTTTGAACCCTCTTCCCAGAAAAATGCCTACACGTGCACATACATACAACACATGTATTTATACATGCACATGTATTTACACATAGGCACACAATTTTGCATATAGTTTTAAGGGATTAAGGGTCCCTCTAAAGATTCAGGTCTTAGATTCAGATTCTTTGTTCTGTAGTGAAAAAAGAGACCAAAATGGACCAGAAACTTGTCCCGGCTGTGGGCAGCAACATCTCCCCATAGGGGGATTTTTACTGTCAGTCAGCGATGATCAGAAAGTTGTCTTGTGGGCTGGCACAGAGCAAAGTGAATTGTCACACATCCTGTGGCTGGAACCCTGGAGCTTGGTGCTTCTGGAGGAACATGACAAACGCTCACACACCCAGAGCTCTGGCTCACATTTCTTCAGTGATTTCCCCTTTTCCATGAACTCGGGGAACTGCTGTGTAGCACATTCCTTTTGCTGCATGTTAACAGGCTTACGTGAAGTTTTTTGGTCCTGTGAGCTAAAGAGTAGTCACCTTAAGCAGTGAGAAACAAGTTTATTTACTGAAGGCTTCTCGGGACCTTTACTATACTGATATGCTTTGTACTTTCCCTTCATGACATTTATTTCAACTGTAATTACCCATTTTTGTAATTATTTGCTTAATGTTTGTCTTCTACTAGACTGTGGAGTCCATGCAAAAATGGCCTCTGTCTTGTCTCCACTGTGTCATCAGGGCCAGTCAGAAAAGCAGAAAGAATGCAGTATCAGGAGCTCAGCTAACCGGCTCTTGGAGAGCTAAGAAAGCAGAAAGGAGATGTGGAAGGTAACAGGAAGTATCCCCAGGAGGTAGCTCCCACCTCAGGGACAGGTGCTCAGGGCAAGAGACTGGGTCATGAAAACCTGGAACGTCACTGCAGGGACGCCCTGGGCCTGCACCCAGGCTTGCAAGAGGACACTGCCGGCTAGGGCTGGCTCCTTGGGTTCTCCAAGGAGGGCCCTGCAGAGCAGAGACACTGACCTCGGAGGAGCAAGCACTGCCTAGCAGAGCCTCCCAAGAGAGCACTGATGCTGATTCTGGTAGTGTAGGGGAAAAACCAGAAACTGGAAGTGAAGTGCCATGACACTGACGTGAAATAGCAAGCAGTCAAAAAGGTGTACAGCCCCCGTGTCTCTGTGTGCCTTGCAGCTCCTAACAAGGAGCCTGCTGGCAAAGCAGAATTGCAGTCAGTTAGTCCCATTGCCTGCACAGCAAAGCAGTTGGAAGGACCTGTGTGGGGTAGGCAGACAGTAGCTTCTAACTGGTCTAGTGTCTTGGTTACTTTTTTCTCGTTGCTGGAACAAAATACCCGACACCCAAAGTTAAAGGGGAAAAAGTTTATTTGGTTTACGGTTCATAGAGGTTTCAGTTCATAGTTGGCTGGCTCCAAGGCAAGGTGACATGGCAGACAGGCAGAAGGCAGCAAGGCAAGCAAAGGGACCTAAGCAGCTTCTTTCTGTTCCTTATGTCTTATCCAGGCTGCCAGGATCAGGGCGGTGCCAAACCAATCAATAGATTGATTAGGTAATCACATGCCCTTAATCCCAGCATCACATACTCTAGATTCAGCTACCTCTGAAAAAGCCCCATCTCTGATCACATGAGGCTTTGAGGGACATTTAGGCACAAACCATAACACCCAGTCCACCTTTTGCTTGCTCAGCACCTGCATAAACTCTTAGGTGTTAAAACTTCCAAAGAAAGAATAAATGTGATGCTTACCTGTATAACAAGTTGCAACTATCTTTCACAAAGATACTTGTGTTCCCCTCAAAGGGGAGATCAAAAGCCCAATAGACATTGTATCCATCTTTGAGTAATATTTTATTCCTCAACATCTTGCCTGAATAGTCATAGCCTACAAGCCACTGCCAGCAATACTTACATGAAATAGTAAGAGGCAAGGAGTAAACAAATCAGTTAAAACAAATGTGTATATAGGTAAGAAAATAGAAAGATGATATAGATACTTGCACATAAAAGCAAGGAAGAAAAACTGTATGATCACTACAGTTATCTATGTAACTGGCCATTAGCCTGTAGATAATATTCATAAATGTTTTCTTTCATTGCCCATTCCATGTTCTCCAGCCTATACTTCCATTGGGCTGGTTTTTTTTTTCTTTTTTCTTTTTCATCTGATAGAGTGACCCAAACCTCCATACATGAAGGGTCTGATTCCTTGCTTGTCCTGCCAAAAAAAAAATCCAAACCAAAAATTTGGTTGGGTGTCTTCATTTTTTATTAATTTTTCCCATTGGTGATGGAAGTACTAAGGGGTGGCCTGGGTTCTGTACAGTGTCCCCTTATTGTCTACCAAATAGCAGCAGTCCAGTTTCCCTGGCTATCAGGAACAATCGCTCCAGCCAGGACAGTATCTTACTTTGCTTGTTGTTTCAGTGGCCTAAAGAGCCAAAATGGCCATGTGGCTGTTTCTTCTTCCAATTCACTAGAACCATTGTATCTCTTGATGAGACCTTTCTCCTTAAGAACTATAATTTTGAACTGGTAAAATTCAAAGTTGAAGGACAAGAAGCAAAATTCTACTTAGACACTGGCATACTCTGTGCCAGCCACGAGCCTAACACAAAGTAGATGTTAAGTATATGTGAAATAGGGGCTGGGGTTGTAACTCGGTGGAGCACTTGCACAGGACACATGATGTCCTGGGTTTCATCCCCAGCACCGCAAAAGAAAGAAAAAGTATATGTGAAGCAAATTAATCAAGGAATGAATGTGTGTCATGGAGATAATATTTGTTCCATTTCCCAAATGCGTTTGATCGCGAAATTAGTTAGGAGGTGGGGGAGTAGGGAGCATCTTAAGAAACTATCATTTGCTACTAGATAGATTAGTTCTATCTAGTTGTGGAGGTGGAAAAATCTTCAATGGCATATCTTGGGTTATTGCCTTATTTTTGATGCAGTAGTCTGTTAATAATTTATTAGATCTGGCAGCTTTGGTTGAACATAAGTTTTTCAACTTAAAAAAAAGGAAACTATAGTCCCATGGAATACTGCATTCTGGGATAGTATAATCTTTCTTTTGTTGCAGTGCCATGCATGTGATTCCTGTCCAGCTTTTTAGGTTTGAACTGCCTCCCTGTGATATTGTCCTGGTCCCATAGAGGTTCACTATTGTGCGGTCAAGACAGAGAAACATACAATCACAATATAATGCAATATAGACCATGGTGGAGGGGAGTCCCAGTGGATGAGGGGACATTGAGGAAGGAGAAGTGATTACCTGGCTGGGAAAGACTGTGTCAGTCAGGAAAAAGGTAACAGACATGCTGGGTCTTAACGAAAGAATAGGGGTTTCATAAATAGGAATGTTGGGCATTCCAGGCAGAGGAAATTGCATGTGCAAAAAGAGAGGTCTGAAAAAGCACATCATGACAGGAGAACCAGGAACTTTGGTTCCCAGAATCCTGCAGGCAGAAGAAACCATGCTTGCCAATAAACCTAAAAACGCCAGCTTGGGCAATTTAGCAAGACCCTGTCACAAAATAAAAAATAAAAAGGACTGGAGATGTAGCTCAGTGGTACAATGCCCTTGAGTTTAATTCCCAGTACTGAAAAAAAAAATCATGGGAAGGGGAGGCTATTCTTAGGAAATCTGGAAAAAGATGGACACTGATGGTCGTTTGGTCAACAGGTATTTCTTGAGTACTTGCTATGGGTGGCTCCATGTTAAGCATGGAGGTGACAGCAGCAGGGTTGGGAGGAGTGTTAAAGTCAGAGGGAACAGTATGTGCCAAAGGTTTAGAGTTGGGTCAGAACTTTTCACATCTAGGGAGCTACACGTAGTTCAGGAGCATAAACTAATGATATGTGAGGTGAAAAAGAACAAGAGAGGAAGCCTGAGAGGTGGACAGGGGGTTAGGGCAGTAGGAAAGATTATGGGGGACCTTTTTACTCTTAAGCAGTGGGGAGCAAAGGAAGGTTTTAGGCAGGTAGCATAATGTGTTAATCAGCTTTCTGTGGCTGTGACTGTATACCTGATGTAAAGCAACTGAAGGGAAGGTTTATTTTGGCTCACAGTTTCAGAGGTTTAAATCCATGGTCTGCTGGCTCCATTGCTTTGGCCCTGAGGTGAGGCAGAACATCATGGCAGTGGTGGAGGAGGCTGCTCACCTCCTGACAGCCAACAAGTAGGGGAGGGGAGGAGACAGAGACAGACAGAGGAAGGGACTGGGAATGAGATATTGTCCCCAAGGGCACACTCTCAAGGACCCACTACAACTAGATCCCACCCACCTCCTAAATTTCCATCACTTCCCAATAGCCCATCAAATTACAGACCCATCAGTGGATTGATCCACTGATAAGGTCAAAGCCCTCACGATCCAATCGCTTCCCCCGAACCCCACGTCTAAACATTGCTGCAACACAGGGGCTTTTGGGGGACATTTCAGGTCCAAACCAGAATATATAGAAACTGATTTTTCCTTTAGAAAAACTTCTCTAGTTGCCTATAGAGAAGAGGCCAAAGGGGTAAGATTAGATAGGAGATCCTCCTGGTAAGATGGTGGGAGAGGGCCACCTGAAAGGACCATGACCCAGGGTGATGGCATAAGAGACCTGGGTTCCAAGCCCTGGCCCCAGCTCTGAGACTGCCTGCTGGGCCAGCGCCTTCCCTCTCTGGGCCCCCTTCTGTTCATCTGTAAAATGAGGGAGTGGGCTGGATAATTTCTAGGGTCCTTCCAAACTTAGGAGTCTATGATGGAGGAGAAAGTAGCCAAGAGGTATTTTGGTCCTGCTATTATAGGAAGGACCAAGTTCGGAGTGACCTGAAAACCACTAAAAGGGACTCTCTGATTGTGGCCACCTAGTCATTACCCCTGACTCACGCCCCATGTGAGGGGCTGGTCTGCACTTCTGTCCACCTTGTCTTCCTCAGGGCCCTTCTCCCCTGCATTCTGATCTGCCTCCACAAACAGTGCTTCCTGCCGGCATCCTGAAGGCACGGACGCTGGCCCTTGGGGCCTGCTGTGGGTGACTAAGGTCATTCCTGAGTAAACACAGCAGCCTCAGCTACTGCCATTACGA
Source organism: Hystrix cristata (assembly GCA_004026905.1). Classification (NCBI taxonomy): domain Eukaryota; kingdom Metazoa; phylum Chordata; class Mammalia; order Rodentia; family Hystricidae; genus Hystrix; species Hystrix cristata. The sequence continues at coordinate 47,457 of PVJO010010527.1, forward strand.
AACACATGCCACCTGGGTGGGTCAGGGCCCAGACACTTATTTTACAGGAGGTTGCGGGCTGGGGCATAAGTCTCCAGAGAGTCCCCTTTGGTTCACCATCGGGGGCCCCTGCACTGCCTCAGCTCCTTCTCCGTCCCCCAGGGGCTCTTTTCCCCAGTCAGAAGCTGGTGTTAGGCCTGCCTATAAAGCCCCTCGCAGCTGCCAGCTGCAGCCATGCTTGGAAATTCAGGTTTGCTGGACCTGGATTTTAGAGAATGTCTTTCTTAACAGGGAGGGTGGTGCCTGCCTTGCTGGAGTACTGGGAGATTTTTTTTTTTTTTCTTTTTCTTTTTTTTTTTTTTTTTTGAGCCAGGGTCTCGGGCTGGCCTCAAATTCCCAGGCTCAAGAGACCCTCCTACCTTAACCTCCCCTCAGCTAAGACTGAAAGGGCATGCCAAATGCTGGCCTTGCTATGAGATTTTCAATCCTTCCTTTCACTCATCAAAAAGGTTTTAAACACCTCCAACGAGCTGAGAGATCCAAGCAGGCATCATATTCCCTTTGACGATGGCTCTCAAACTTGTGGCCTATAGTAAAGAGTATTCGCATCATGGTTCCATATACACATAAGCACATATGCACATATATGTGTGTATTTTTGCCCCTGAAATACCCTGATTTTTTTCTTTCCTATTTTTTAAATACTGGTTGCTATACACTAAATTGATTTCACAACCTGCTTGAGGGTCAGGACCAGTGACTGGTAGACCACTGTTCTAGGCAGCCTTCCCTCACCCTCCTCCCACATGACACTGTGGTAGGTGCCTTCTCTGTGGCTTCACAAGCGTCCCCGACAATATCTCACCCATGACAGCAAAAATATCTTGATTTGGGAGCTGCTTGAGGATAGGGACCATGTGACTATGTGTGATTCATCACTGTTTCCCAGAATCTCACACAGGTCCCACAAGTTGGAGCTAATTAAATGTAAAAATAAAAGCAAACAGGCAAAGTACCTGCTTGCAAGTCCCTCATATTCTTCAGCTAATTGTACAAAATTCAATACAGGGTGCACAATAGACAACTTATTATTTTGAATAAAGAAAGAAATCCATTTTACTTCTCTGTACCTCCAAGTTTTCAAAGCAGCTTAACAGCCATGAGTGGCCACGAGAGGCCTCAACTCAGCAGCTCTCCAACTAAATCTGGTGCGCAAAGGTTTCGTTTGGTTGGTCCGGTGCTTGAAATTGCTTAGGTTTGGGCAGCTAGGTGGGGCATGCACTTCCCGGGTCCCCACCCCGCCCTGCTGTATGACTTCCAGCAATATCTGTCATTTCTGTTCCCCACCTTAAAGCCTCTGAGCTCATGTGCTGTGACCCTCGTGTAAACTTCCCATGCAGGCACACAGCTGGGAACGGGCACATCCTAGGATTAGGGTACAGGTCGTGGTGTAATGGATGAACTCAGACTCACTCCCATCTTACTACAAGCCCAGTAGTCTTTGCACTCAGGTTGGGACCATAAAGCCATAAGTGACAGGGACAGTTGTTGTGTATTCTAATCAATACAATAAAGCATAACCAAGACTGGATTAGGACCTTTTGTCCAGCAGGAGGTTGGAGCACTAGTAGGGGTCAGAGGGACAGCACGGTGTGGTGTTTGAAAGCCTTGGAACCCATATTTCTGGCTGGCCTCTATTTCTGGATCTACCACAGACCAGCTGTGTGATCGTGGGTAGGTTACTTTTCCTCTCAGAACCGCAGCTTCCTCATCTGTAAAATGGGCATTATAGTGGTGCCCAATTGGAAGAGCTGTGGTTAGAGAAAATGGATTAAGCATGCAGAACACATAGCCCAACACCTGGACCAAGACAGGTTTCCAGTGATTGGTGGTTTGGGTTGCTATCGTTATGATGATTTCTGACTCAGGCTGGAGGAGAGGCTGAGTTAGACCCTGGAACCTGTTAAGCGTTCTCTTAGGTCCTCGCAAGCCGGGAAGTCTCTAGGGGACAGGTGTGACTGGACATACGTGGGCTCTCTGCCTCCTCAGGGCGTTTGCCTGGGAACTGAAATGCTGCTGCAGCGCGGGGTCTGCAGGCTTTCGCTTGTGGCATTCAGAGTGCCGGCCGAACACCGAAGGTCCGCTTTCCACTCCGGTCTCTTCCAGCCCCTGTTTCTGGTCCAACCAGGCTGGCTGCCGTCTACTGGTAAATACATCAGCATTTTTATTCCTTATTCTCACCTCGCATATTCCCCAGCACAGAACACCTCTTTTCTCCACGACCGCAGCCCTTCTCGTCTCCCAGTGCTCAGCATGTAACAGAAAGCCATAAAGTCTTTGCCTGCAATCACCAAGGAAAACGTGCGGCCTGTGTGTTCACAGCTGGGGAGATAACACAGAGAAAATGAAGCTCACTGTGGAGGGCCCTTGCATTTTGCCAGCTCATCTCGAGTGCTCGTTCCAAGTGGGTAATTTGCATAAGCCAGACCTGGTCTCAGAGAGGTTAACAGCTTTCTCCTGATTACCGAGCTAGTAATAAGGTCAGAGTCAAACGCAAATCATCCCAAAGCCTGTTTGCTGTGGTTGGAATATGAACAGTATCCTGCCAAGGCTTGGGCCCCAAGGCCACTCTTGGTCCTTTTGGACGTGGTCCCCAAGTCCTCAGGAGCATGCCATCAAAGGGGACCGTGGGACCTCGGTCGCAGTCCCTATGCCTGGCTGTCTGACTTGTGATGGAGGCAGTTTGTCCAGCACATACTCCTGCGATATGTCCCCTCATCAGAGGTTCAAAGTAATAGGGCTGCTGCTCTTGGGCTGGAATGTTCAGGACTTTGAACTAACCTTTTCTCTTTATAAGTTAATCATCTCAGATATTTTGTTATAGTAACTGGAAGCTAATGTAATACATAGTTCTTTTCATTCTTCTGGCCAGCTTTGTGCCCTGGTTTACTCTGTGCTCATCTATCTCCTCTCCCAGACAGGAGTATGTGTAATTCATAGTTCTTACCCCACCAAGCATAGTTCTTGGCCCCATCAGGAGCTCAGTAAGGATTCTCAATGAATGAAAATGTTCATTTTGGAGTCTAAAGACAAAAACACAATAGTGCCCCAAATGAGATGCTATCTTGTTTTCAAAGGAATCTTTTATACACTGTGAGCCAAGAAGGAAGCATTTGAAGACATGTGGGATAATTATCTTCAATATGAGGAGAAATTGGGAAATGAAGTAACCCTGGCCCTGCCACACATCCCTTTCATTCCTATCAGGAAGGGTAAGCCAGATCCATGTTGGCTGTTTGTATATGTATCTCTCTCATGTAGCTGTTGCTTGCCTCAGTGTTACTAGTAGGAATCATTTGCAAAATAACTGTACCACTAATCCTTACTCCCTCCTCCCAATTAATGATACCCCATGTGAGTGTCTCAGATGAAAGGCACATTATTAATATTCAAAGAAAAAAACCCTCATAACCATTTTAACATATACAACTAACAATGAACTAAATTTGCTTTGTGGAAGACAGAGAGTGAGCATCCCAAATTAGTTTATGTAAAAGCTGAAATTCTTCCCCGAAAGGTCTCAGTACCATCCTCAAAGAATATCCTGATCATCAGAAATGCCGTCAAGATTCCCGCCAACATTATCCCCTTTGTTGTCTGAAATGTCGAATCAAGCACATCTGGCAAATGTCCTAGAGCTCACACATCTTTCAAACAGCATATAATTCCCAATGGTTAAAGAGATAACGCCACCGCTTAATCGTGCTGCTCTTCAAAATAGCACCAACTTTTCTTCAATCAGAAACAATGGCTTTGGCTTCTTAAAAATATCACACACCAGTCTCTGATTGTTCGCAGAGAGGGCCCTTTTGCATTTGAACCTGTGGGCTCCAGACAGAATTTAAAATCAAGACCATGAGCCTCATTTGAATGCACACCCCATTAAGTGGACAGTGGGAGGAAGGGGTGTGAATTGAGGTCCTGGAAGTGACCTGGCTTGTAAGATTCAGAGTCTTTGGGAGGGGCGGGCTGACTTCACCAGGATGAGGAGAAGGAAGATGAAGATGACAATGGCAGTGAAAGGTGACACTGACTGAGCCTTGCCATGCACAAGACACACCGTTGGGAAGGAAGGGTGTCCTCGTGTGAGCCTTGTTTGACAAATGAGGAAACTGAGGCTCAGCGAGGTTAAAGAATTTCTGCAGGAAATTTGGCAGAAATAGGATTCACACTCAGTCCCATCTGCCTCCTGAGGTTTTCCTCTTTCCATGTTGCCTGGCCGGCTCCAAGATCACCTACCCAATGAAGCATGGGTGAAGTGCCCCCCAGACACTAGTGTCTTATCTGCTCCCCAGGTGACATTAGAAAAGGGTGACATTTAAGCCACAGAGTGAAAACTGGAAGTCAAAGACCACTTTAGTCTTCTAAAGTTTCTCTGGCGTTATTTAAACAGTTGAAAACTGGAAACATCCCAAATGCCCAACAGCAGGGAGCTGGTTAAATGACGTATGGTGTATTTTTACAATAGAAGACAACACAGCATTAAAAACAGCAGTGGAGAATTGATCTCTCAATACTCAAGTGTATCCATATTCTACTTCAAGCAAACAAGTAAGATAATAATGATAACCAGTATTTACTGAGCAATTGCTATGTTCCAGGTACCAGTCAAGCACGTTACATGTGGCAGAGTTAGAATTCGAACTCAAGTCCAGCTGGCCCCCAGGCTGAAAATGACATTTAAGCTGGTTCTGAGTGAAGAGTTGGAGTTACTAATGAAAGAAAGAAAGAACCAAGGGCCCAGTGAGATAAAAATTACACACCCAAGGAGGATAAGATTACACTGGTGGTTCCTTTGCCCAAGATAGTTCTCTGCCCACCTTATTGCTCGCATACCGGCCAAGCTGGTGGTGTAGCTCAGTGGTAGAGCACATGCCTAGTGTGCAGGAGGCCCTGGCTTCCATTCCCGGCACCTCAAAAACAAACCACCAAAAACTGGCCAGTGAACATGCCTTTGAATGCCACTTACAGATCAAGACTCCTGTCTGCTTTCTCCAGACAGGTGAGAAACCTGAGATCCAGAGAAGGTAAATCACATGCCTGACCCACACAGCCTGTCTGTCCTGGGGCTGGGGGGAAACCCCACTTTCCCACTGTCAGCCACAGCTCATTCTGAAAACCCAGGCTCCCTCTTTGCTGCGCCTCCCTTGTGGTTTCTGCAAAATGGCCGAGGGAGTCTCCTGCGTAGCCCCCTTCTGTCGTCTCTCCAGTAAGACAAAAGGCAATTTACTGAAATGTTATAATCACCTGGAGGCTGGCACGCGGGGGCATCCCTGCTTTATCTGTGGTATTGTTAGCAGCACCATAATGAAGGCTTTGTGGAGGGATAATATCACACTTGTCAATGCCAGATAAAGCACCCGCACTGATCACACATCACTGCCAGCAGACGTGGGCATCTGCTGCAAGCAGAAGGGGTTGGAAAGGAAGTTATAAGCACTGAAGCCTCCACTGTGCCAGGGACTGACCACATCCTGGTCCTTTTGAGGAAATGCCATTGTCTCTATTTGACAGATGAGGAAACTGAGGCTTGGGGAGTAGATAACTAATATGCGCATACTATTATTAAAGGCAAGAACCAGGATTTAAACTGAGGTCTTTCTGAAAGTGGAGGTCATGCTCTCAATCAAGGGAGGTACACTGTGGCCGATACTGAGCCACGAGCCTCTCCGAGAACATAGGCAAAGCTGTAGACCTTCTCCTCAGAAAAATGTGCTTGAACCTACCAACAGAATTCTGCCTACAGAGGGCAGGAGTAGCCACCTGGAAGCCATCCATAGGCTCCCATCAAGATCTCTGCCCTAGGAATGGCAGCTTGCTCCTGTTTGCCACCCTCCCTGACCTGTGGAATTGCCCATTCCCATCCTCTTACCCCAGCCCAAAGGCCCTGGAAATTCCCCTCCCAGCCTGTGCCCATAGGATTCAGACAACAATGCGTTCCCTGCCCCCACAGCAGCCTCCTGGAGGCGTTCAGAGGACACGGCTTCCCCTTCCGCGGCTGGAGTCAGCCCCAGCCAGGCCAACACCAGCATGTTTGTCTCCTTTAATAGAAGTGCACACAAGGCCAGAGCCCTTCTCTCTTCTCAGCCCACACTCTTGAAGTCAGGGCCACTGGCCAAAGCCCCTGGCCAGCCTCAGGTCCAGAGAGGCAGGCAGGGTTACGAATAGGGATTTAGCGTGGCCAGATCTTACCGGCGATGAGACCTAGAGCTAATCTCTTAACTTCTCTGAACTTCAGTTTCCTCATCTGAAAACTGGCAGCAGAAATAAGACCTGCATCATAAGGTTGTAGTGAGCACCAAGGGAGATGGTACAGGGGCTACAGTGAGAACAGGGCCTGGCTGTGCTGAGCACTTGGTGTTGGTCAACCATTGCACTGTCGATTATTTTGCACCTTGGGGTGAATACTTGAGAAGCCAGGGTCTCCTTAATTCACATCCCAGCAGAGAAGCCCATGTCACTTTGGCAAGCTGCCCTCTGGGCTCTACCCTCTTGCTTTTGATGCCAAGTTCAAGACTGAACTAGAGGCCTGTGGTTTCCTGATCTCTCTGCCTGGCTCCTGGCCTTCTGTTCTGGATGTGCGTGGCCCCTCACCCTCATCATTTCTCTTCCACCTACAGCCTCAGACCCCTGATCTCCCTCGACACAGATCTTTGCTGAGCCACTTTGGACACTAGGATGTCACTTATGGGCCAGACCCAGTACCCAACCTCCAAATCAGTCCAGGGCCAGGAGGACTAGATGCATAAACAGGTGGTCCCACTAGTGGGTTGGGAGGGGTGCTCTGGACAGAAGCTGGCATCTTTAGAGAGCCTAAGTGTTCAAATGACCATAGGGTACCTTCTGCTGTCACGATATAGCTTGGGAATAAAAATAACATAAACCACAAAAGACATATGGAAGACAGACCAACACAATATTATAGTCCTGATCGTGTTCATATTAATGTTGATTTGAAATATCAAACATGAGATTCTTTCCCCCAAAAAAACTAGGAATGGCTCTGTTTCTCTCTTGCCCAGAGCTGGATTCATGGCATGCTGAGGGAACACAAAGAAGAAAAGGGTATCCCCAGTGTAGCTGAGTGGTGTCCTGGGAAAGGAGGGACAGGCTAGGGTTTAAAGGGCAAGGGTGGACTGTGCCACATGGAAGGGAGGGAAGAGCATGGGCAAAGGCACAGAGAGGTGCTCAAATTGGAGCACCTGCTGTGCGTTGGAGGGTGGAGAGGAGGCGAGGAAACTCCCTCAGGCCTGGTGGATGGACTGGGCTTTGATGAGGCTGTAGGAGTGGATCTAAGTTGGGCATTAAAGGCAGAGGTGCCAGTATGGGCTGGAAAGAACCTTGAAAGCTGGCGAGGGAGTTTGGCTTCTGCCCTTCAGATAAGGAACAGTAAGGACAGGAGTTCTGAAAGGTTTCTCAGGGACTTGACAGTGACCCTGCACCTACTCGCTAGCTAGGAAGATGCCTTCCCCTGGGAAACAGACAACAGCTGATTCTGCAAGATTTCTGTGAGGAGTCATTGCTTTCTGGTCTATTGTGAAGCTCTGTAAATTCCTCTCTCCTCCCTCCTGCCTGTCTCCGCTGCCCCAGTCTAATTCAGCCCTCACATCAGCCAACCGGACAATGTGCTCCCAAGTACCACGCCTCTTTGGCCCATTGTCCACATGCAGCCAGAAGACAGGGGCAAAAGGAGCAAAGGTTCAGAACAAAGGCTGTGAATGAGGTCGGGACAACAGTTTGACTGCGGCCAAGCCCTCGACTTCTCTGAGCTGCCTTAGCAGAGTGGTGAGGCATCGTGAATGTGGTTGGTGAGCACAAATCCAAGTTTTAGTGCTCAAAAAGTACAAGTAGGGAATCAAGAAGAATGGCACAGAAACAGTGCTGGCAATTTCGTACCCTCTGCATTCAGCATGCGACTTGCTCTGGGGACACTAAGTAAGCAATTTCCATCCCCGGGCACCTCTTGCCCTCAGAGCATCTTGCTGCACAGAAGATGGTTCTAGTAATTAAGGGTTAGAGTCACCCACAAACTCAAGCCAGCTACTATGCATCAGCACCTCATCAGCAGGACTAACTCTCTGTCCCAACAATGTCAGAGTACCTGCCGTGTGACACTTAATGAGGTGTCCCTCTCCAGCACCGGGGCCTTCCTAAGAGATTTCCAAGGTTTACTGTGACTCTGGAGATTCTCCCCTTACCCACTGACTGGAGCACCCACAGTTCCCACCTGAGACAAGACTGCACTGTGCATTTGCAGAAGTGTTAGGGAGGGTGCTTGCGATTGGACATGCAGTGTGCTCGCTGAGCATGGCCGTGGCACACAGAAGTGCTTCCTAATGCTATGAAGTTCCATTCTTTGTCCTACTCAACCTGCCCTAGTGATAGCCCTAAATTCTGTCCTAGGCCTGACCTTAGAGACCCTACCCATCATCTCAATACATCAAAACAAAATGGAACCACACTCCTATATTAAATAGAAATTATTTTTGCTGTGAAAACTTTGAAAGGAGCTTTCTAACTTGCTCAGTCAATTGTTTGACTACAAGTCTTTAACAATTGACTGTGATTTCTTGAGAGTGGTATGCTTACTGGAGAATTCTGGCACAATGAGGAAATAGAGCCTACAAATGGGTTTGAAGTATAATAAAACTGTTTTGATTTCTAAGTTTAATAATTAATCAAGTCTGAATGCATTAATTATAACATTTCTTAATTTCAGTTTTGCAGTGTCTCTTTTTGATATTTTAGAGTCAATCACTCTTTCTCAGCCTCTTACATTTGAATAGGCCTTGACAAGCATGTGGTGCCAGGGCCTGCACCTCTGGCTCCCAGTGGGTGAGGTGGCTTGTCCTAATCCACCCCCCAGCCTCCACCCAGCCTCCAAAAAGCAGCCTCCCACCTGCCCATGGCAGGCTCTGCCTGGGCAATGACTCTTCAGTCAATATTGACGATCCTGTGGCCTTGGCCTCTGGCCACCACCACTGCAAGCAAAGTTCAAAGCTTCTTTCTTGTCAGGAGTTGTGACAGGGATGCTGGGGCATCACCGCCCTCATGGTGGCCTTGCCTTGGCCCTGCCCTGCCAACTCACACAGACTTGCATTTGCACTGAGGGTGTGGCACCTGCCCACAGACTGGGAGTCTGGTTTACTGTGCCCCCTGATCCCAGCCAGAGTCCTCTGAGGATGGGCCTGGACCCTGGAAAAGAGGGCAGCCCTGCCATGACAGGAGACCTCTGGCATTCTGGGTGAACCTGGGCTGTCTTTGCAATTTGCAACTCTTCTCCCTGCCTGTATGATCACACACACACTCAACTTCAGGTCATCACACTGTCACAGTCAGCCAGCCACATGTGTTACATGTACACAAGCATTCCCATGCATCAGGCAGAGTTCATGCTCACCCTCAGACACAGCCACTCACATACTGAGACCACCGAGGCACACACCAACTCATGCTTAGGTTTGTGTGAGACAGGGGACGGAAAACACACACGTCTGTGCATGTGCACACACTCCTAGCTTTGCTGAGCATGACTGGCGCCACAGCACATGGTACTTTCCCTCTGCCCTGATGGAATGAACCAGGCAAGTCATTGCACCCCACTAAGACTCGGCTTCCCATCCTAAGTGGGGGCAACCTTATCTCACTCACCAAAAGAGAATGAACCAACCCCCGCAACACACACGTGCATCAATACACAGCCAGGCCCCCTTAGGTGCTCAGCCCATGAGCCTCTCTCTGCCCTGAGGGCAGACGCTTTGTTCTTCTGAGTCTCCTCCCTTTCCCACTCTCCACCCCGCCCCGCTCACACAGGTAGGACCTGCATAGCAGCGGTGACCTCAGGGGTGCCCAGCCCGAAGGTGTGCCAAGAGGTAGCAGAAACTGGTTTGTGGTGCCTAGTGACCCCGATCTGCCTGTTTGCCCTCCCTGGGCTCTCGTGCCCTGGCCTGCTCTCTGGGTTTTGAACAAAACTCATTAGCTGAGCAGTAGCTCTTGATCCTTAAGATGCTGATCCTGTGTAAAAACCTCCTCCCTGGGCTCCCCGCATCCTGGCAGGGAACCAGAAGTCCTGGGGAGTGTTGGTAAGTCCCTTTAGGATCACTCTTATGGGAAGACCCATCAGAATGATGACTGTAGCTTCTACTTCCCGTGTACCCACAAGAAATCCTGGCATTTCTCACATACTGTGCGACTATGAGGGTGACAGTAGTGCAGTCTGCCTCTTACCTCCACGGGTCTCGTTTCCTCCTCTATGAAGCTGCCTGGCTCGAAGGTCTGTCATGAAGATGAAGTGAGGTCATTCCTGAAAAGTGCTTAACACAGTGAACAAGAAATGCCCCCAAATTCAAAGGAAAGCCAGAAATTATCTTGCAAGGTGGGACATCTGGATGCATGTGGCAACACAGTGTAGACGGAACAGAGTTCTGAACCACCAACCTGTTGTGAGATTTTTGGATGAACCATTCCCCAGCTCCCAGCTGGCTTTGGATCTGGAAGGCAGATTGAAGCGGAGAGCAGAGCAAAGCCTGGCCTGGCCTGGGCCTTTTGACGATGCTCAACGCTGGCTTTCAGCCCTCTCTGTTCCTAGCACTGGCTACATGCGCAGCCACAGGATTAGACTTGGTGATTCTTTTCTTCATCCAGCAGGTATTTCCTGTGCCCCTATTATGTGCCAGACACTCCTCTAAGCACTGGGGACACCACTGGGGACAAGAAAACAAGGCTCCTAGTCTCACTAGAGCTTATAGTCCAGACAGAAGGGACAACATGTAGTAGAAAATTGCAGAGAGTGGTGTATGCTGAGGAAACAATAAAAGACAGGACAGAGTGACCGGGTCAGATGAGGGCTTACAAGGAGGTGACATCTGAGTTGAGATCTTGATACCAAGTAGCAGGTGCTCAGGGAATGTTTGTCCTGGCAACTGAGGCAAGTCAGAATGAGAAAAGGCTTATTCAGATTCATCCGACAAAACATTGATTGGGCATCTGCTGTATGCTGGGTTCAGTGACCAATAAAGTAGACACGGTCCCTACATCGAGAGCTCACAGTTCAGTGGGAGAGAAAAATCTGTACATAAAAGATTCAAGACTTGTGACACAAGGGAGCTGTGAGAGAAAGACAGTGGATGACTTTTGTTTGGACAGTTGGTATTGAGCTTAGCTGTGAGGGGGCATGTTGGATCTGAGTTACCTCATTGTTGTAAAGATGGCACAGCAATCTCAATACACCTCACACCATTTCTCCTGTTACTAACATCTTACGTCGAGTGGTACACCTTGTCACACTTAATGAATTGATCTTGATATTAACATGGACCAACACAATCCCATAGTTCGGTCTTCTCCCATTTTCTTTTCCAGGATCCCATCCAGGACACGACATTACATTTAGTTGTAACTCCTCAGACTCTTCTTCCATGCTACAGTTGTTCAAGGTTTCCTTGTTTTTGGTGACGATGTTGAGGAGTACCAGTCACGGACTTCATAGAATGTCCCTTTGTTGGAATTTGTCTGATATTTTTCTCATGATTAGACCAGGATTACAAATTTTTAGGAAGAAAGATCACAGAGATAAAGTACCGTTTTCCTCCAAACATATCAAGGGTACATACTATAGAAATGACTTTGAACACCTGACTGAGGTCAGATTTCTCCACTGTAAAGCCAACAGGGGAAGCCAAAGCCTTCCCATTCCATACTGTACTTTTGGAAGTCAGTATCCACAGCCACATTTAAGAAGTAAGGAATTTTGCCAGGCATGCCTATAGTCCCAGCACTCAAGAAGCTGAGGCAGGAGGATGGCCATCAAGTTCAAGCCCAGCCTGGGCTACATAGGGAGATCCTGGCTCAGAAAAAAAAAAAAAATGTAGGGAATTTTGTTTCAACTCTTTGAGAGAAAAATACATACACAAATTATTCGGAATTCTTTGAATTTGTCTTTTCTGATCGTAATACATTTTTATCAGTATTTTTATGCTAGGATTGTTTTTTTACTTTTTAGAAGCTCAAGAACCTGTTAGTATTTGTAGGAATCTAGAAATATTTTATTTGCGCTACAAAAAACATGACATTACCAAGACTTTAAATTGAAGAGTAGGAAAAAAATCCAATAATTATTTTAATTATTAATATTGTCAACACATATTAATTAAAGATTTGGAAAACACCAAAAGCAGAAAGAACCTCTTTGGTCTCACTTCTCAGAGCTGATCACGATTCACATTTCAATTTGTTATCTTTAATTTTTCTTCTGTGCATACTTTTTACATGGAACATGCTGCCTATATAATTTTGTTTCTTGCCTCTCTCTCCCACTTTCTTGGCTTATTATCTCATCAAAAGCATTTCCTCTGTGTATACTTCATAACTGTCATTTTCTTTTTTTTTTTTTTTTTTTTTTTTGGTGCCGGGGATCAAACTCAGGGCCTTGTGCTTGCCAGGCAGGCACTCTAATCACTGAACTAAATCCCCAGCCCCTAGGAAACTGTTTTGTCCTGCGAATCTATTGCATTTCTCTGCTTTGACAGCCCGCTTAATAAATGACTACCATTTTAGACTCCAGGTAATTTTTTTTTTTTTTGGTGGGGGGTTGCTGGGGATCAAACTCAGGGCCTTGTGCTTGCAAGGCAAGCACTCTAATCACTGAGCTAAATCCCCAGCCCCATAACTGTCATTTTCAATAGTGCAAAATATCTTCTGACATGGTTTATGCTGATAAACTGCTGCCCCCCCCAAGCTAGCACGATTCCCAACATGTAGCTGATGTTTAGAAATTATTTGTTAAATGAATGACTATATAACAAAGTAATCATTCCCTTCTTTTTAGAGATGTATATCACTTTCCACTGTCTTGATTCTAAGGAGATTATTCTAACAGATTATTCCCTGGGACAGTGTCCCAGAGTGGGATTACTGGGTCAGTGAGGGCCAAAAACTTTCAAAGATAAATGCACCAAACTAGAAATCTTTCTCCCTTCCCTCTGCACCGTTGGCAATTGTGCCAAGGGTGGTAATTTACAATTGATTAAAGAGTTTGTGAGGTATTTCCCCCCCATCTTTTTCCCCCCTCCTCTTTCCCTCCCCTCCTGCCAAAAAGGGGGAAAATTATCTGAGAAGGTGAAGATGTTCTCAGACAATCATATTAACATATTCCAACAATCACAATTTGCAAAATAGTAATCACAACTCCCGGGATCTGGGAGGCATTAATCAAAGCTACAGGTTTAATTCCATCTTAAATATTGATGAAATATACTTCGGCAGCCTTACCCTGGCGTGGCAGGACCAGGGGAGCCCAGACGCAGGGGAGGTGGAGGGAGGGTGAGTGAGCAGCTGCCAGAGGGGAGGCATCTGCGATTCAAATTGGTGGCTGTGCAGCCAGGTAGAGAGTGAAAGGGGTAGTGAAGAGGGCTGTTAAGTCCATTGCTGTCAATTTGTAACGATCAGGGAGGGGCCTGAGGACTGGTTCAGCACAATACACCCAGTTTGTCTGGTTTCAGGGGTTACCGCTGAAGAGGCTGCAGCTGCACTGATTCGAATAGCCTGGAGACTTCAGAACTGTAATTATCAACCAGGCTGCTCACAGTGTGGCAAAAGTGGGCTCCACCAGCACTTAACTCCTTGTGTGCTGACATATCACTGCTGCTCTCGCCACCCCTGGTTTGCCAGCCTTAGCCGGACTCTCAGACAGCTTCCGCAGGGGGAACCAAGGCCCAGTGCCTGCTTAGGGAAGTTCTCAAAGACCGGAGCAAGCTAGCTGGCCTTTGTGCTTACAACACGTGTAAAGAAATAGGGTAGAGGAAGTGGTCCCAGGTGTGGGGGAGAGGTTTCTCCTCTGTACCATCACATCTGCTCTGGGGTGAGAAGCCAGGCTGTAGAGTCTAATAACTGGCTCATGGCTCCGCAGGGCCCCACTGTAAGATGGGGGCCTCTCTCTTCCCCTGCTGGGCATTGCAGAGATCCAGCGAGATGCGGCGCTTGTAAAGCACCTACAAGGCTGTCTCTGAGCCTCCATCTCTCTGGCCCGGGTCTGGGGCTTTTCACAGAAAAGAAAGGTGTCCCTGGGCAGGGTAGGGAAACCCAAGGGGTGTCCCTGGGCTGGGGAATCTGATTCCAAGAGCAGGCTTTCACAGGCCCTCTGCAATTCAGCTCCCAGGAAGTCCCCTTGTTCCTAGGTGTCTGCCATTTGTTACCCAAAGAGGACAGAACATCCCATCCTCTCATCTCTACAGCAGAAGGCACTGGGCTAGGCAAGATGGAGAGAAGGTTCAAGATGGCCCAGAGAATGGCCCGAGGTGATGGATGACATGGAGGGAGGGGAAAGCTGGAAGAGGAGAGGCAGGCAGCCAGTGTGGTGCAAAAGAGCACCGGCTTAGCTGGGAGCATCAGCAAAGGAAATCTGTGCAGGATCTGGGACTCTACTTCTAGAATATAACCCCCCAAATTCTCCCCTGTATCCCTGAAGTGATATGCCTGAGAATGTTGATCCCAGCACCATTCCTGGTAGCTGGGATCTGGAGTCAACCTCCATCTCCACCACTGGGAAGATGGAGAATAAAATGCGAGGGGAGCCAACCAGGGAGTACGAGGAAGCAGTATTCTGAAAACATACTCTTGAGTGAAAGAAGTAAGACACAATGAAATTCACAGCACAATGCCATTTTTGTAAATTAAAAACACATTCATACACAAAACAACAGCACATATTTTATAGAGCTACATGCATTTGAGGATATATATCCCACCATTAGAGTGAGTCCCTATTGTGGTGGGGGAGGGGCTGAGTTTGGGTTTAGAAGAGAAAGGGGGGAAAATAAAAATACAGTAAATCTGCAAGGGGTCTTGTGCATCGTGTGGATGACAGCGAGCTATAGACTGATGACTGACTCACTGGATTCTGTATTTGAGGTTTGGCAAAGCAGTGCAGGGTTTGTAGTTAGACAGCCCTGGGTTCAGATCCTGGGCTCTCCCACGTACTAGCCCTGAGGCTGCGGACAAGGGGCCAACCCCTGACAGCCTCCATTTGCTGCTCTGTGAAGCGGTGGGAAAGACTTGCCTGTCAAGCTGTCAGGCAGCCCCAAGACTAAACACAGGGCAATGGCTGCATGCAGGGCCTCAGGGAAGACCCAGAGCTGCAGCTGCTACGCTCTGCCTTCCCCAGGAAGGCACCTGAGTCAGCAGGGTGTCGGCCCCTCTGGAAACCACGGGTTCTTTGAAGGATCACGAACCGAGAGCCTGGAAAACAGACTGCTATCTGAGACTCCTGTTTCCCAGCACTACTAGCCAGGCTTGGGGTGGGACTGAGGGTGCCATTTGTGGTGTACTGGACCAGGTGAGTGCCTGGGCATGAGGCTGCTGCTCTCTGATGGCTCCTCAGGATCAGACCGAAGTGTCTCCATCAACACTCACAAACCCTTTTGGGTTCAGTCTCTGCTGAGGGATTCTACTTAAATGAAAGATCTGCTCCAGATGGGCCCTGGCAGCCCAGCAGCCTGTGTTGGAATGCATGCCAGCCCCAAGACCACGCTGGGGGCCTCCGGGGGTGGAGAAGGTCTCCACCAACGGCGGGGGCACAGCCAGCTCTTCCTCTTTCCCCACAGATGATGACGAGCACGAGTGGATCATCCGGACATGTCGGAAGGGTTAGGATGAGATCGTGGGTCACAGGCCACCTCCACCAGAGGTTTCCGTCTACCCTGCCGGCGCTGGCTGGCCTGGTTCTAGTTCTAGAACCTCAATTGTGACAGAAGAATAAAGGCTTCGTGCACTCGGTGGGTGCAAGTGTGTTTGCCTTGGAAATCTCTTTCTCAGAAGGCAGCCTCATTTCACCTGTATCCAAATCACCTAGGCGAACCCACGAATAGCTAGTCCCAAGCATTTCTTATGCATATGAAAGTTGGAGAAGATATATGTAACTTACAGAAGATATATGTAACTGAGTGAGCAACTAATGGACGCAGGCAGTGTTCTGCTCCTCACAACAGCCTGCAAGGGGGGCCTGAGCATCGCAGCATCCTCAGCTGGGGAATCTGAGGTGCAGAGAGACAGTGACATTCTCGGTCTCAGAGGACAGTGGGCCCCATCTCTGTGCCCATCTTACAGCTGATACATGCCCATAAGTCAAGAATGACTCGCCAGGACTGAGGATTTAGCTCAGTGG